>CABFON010000064.1:0-19191 GCA_900683695.1 Echinococcus oligarthrus
GCCCCAATCGGTAGACAGAAGGTGAGAGTTATTTAAATGTCTAAGTTTTGAGTTCTGCTGAGGTGTTCACTGGTGTCAATTTCCTCCTGTGCCATGCTTCAATCTGCATTTAGTTCCTAGCCTTTTACAATCCGGAAGGGTATCGTGTGTTCGAACCACGGCAGCAACTTGAATTAGTTACAAGCTAGTATCATTCCATTGTCGGCATTTACGCTAAGATCAAGAGTGGATTGCCTGCTGGAGATCGGATTGATTTCAAGTGTCCGTTAATCTAAACACTTACCGAACCCGCAGCCATTCTGTTTATCCACCAAGAAATCCTGTTCTTTTTGAAAGACTGTCAGTGCTGTCACTGATGCAACAGTAACAGCGTCAATATAGGCCAGCACAGTCAAATATCATTCTGTTACTTAAACCTCTTGTTGATGCTACCGTCGAGACCCTCCTTGACTACTCTTATGCTTTGAGTACGTTGCAACAGCAAGAGGTCGTAGGGGATGACATACAATGACCTACCGCCATTGGTGACAACATGGAATTCCCACTAAAGTACCGGATTTTTTTTGATTTTAATAAATGAATACTAGGTTGTGGCACTGTTTGCTTTAAAGCAAAAATGGCTAACAAATGATTAGTACGAAGTTCCTTTTATGTCCATTCTTCCGTTCCTTTAATGTTCCATTGTATGCCATCAACTTTTTGTTATTTGGAAAAGTGACTAAAGGTAAAATTTGGTCACACGAAATCCATTCCCACTTCGTTATCGTCTTTATACAAGGCCTAAGACTGGGATTTTTACTTAAGGTTGCCACAACTCATAATGGAATTTTTTTGCAGGCCTTTATAAATTTGTGAGAGGGTAGTGGCACAGGCCATGTGTGTACAGTCCTGTGTAGAGGCAGAATTACAGTAGACTGGATAACCCTGTTTGACCAAAGATTCAAATGAAGATAATATTCAGTTACAGGCAGACCAAGGGCTCGCTCTATGGCTCCTACTTGCCATAAGGATGACTAAATATATTCAACATTTTTGTCATTAATTTGAGTAGCTCCTATAGCATTGCCAGTTTTTATTTTGTCTCAAAATAAATACAAATAGCAATATTGAAGCCCATATTTCAAATAGCAAAACAAAACTAATAATTGTTTTATATCATCCGAAGTGGTGTATTAGAGTTTTTGCAAAGACTGTTAAAGGTTCCATTCTAAAAAAAGCGCTCCATAGTGCATCTAAGAGTCCTTATGCAACCAAAAAGGAATTAATGGCAGCACAACGTTTCTGATTGGCTTTGTGCAGTCAAAATAATCTGCTCTTGATAGAATGCACCAAAACAAGGATGTACTCAGTCCTGCTAAATGTCAACGTCTGCAAAAATCCAAAAATGTTAATTCCAAAAAAGACACCTCATAAATCATGATTAAAATCCCATGCACAAGTTTTAGTAAAGCATAGCAGACTTACAAAGCTTTTTTCTAACATCGGAACTTTTTTTATTCCTCTTACAAAGAACAAAGGATTAGTCTCCTTCACATTTTTTTGGACCACTTAAGTGTGATCAATCTTACTGTACGTTGTCTTGATTCAACTCGGAACTTCCGTACATGCTTTAAGATCGTTTAGAGGAGATGCACTTTTACAAGGTCCATTCATCTCAATTTGATTCGCTTCTCTCGGGATAATAATCTCCCCATCGAATCAGGTGAATGTGATTTAAGGTCGCTTCCGTAAAAGTTCCTTTGAATTAGGAGCGTGTTCCCCCGTTTGCGATGCAGAATGTCACAAATTACTAATTAGAAAGCATAAATAACCATTTTTTTGACTCTAAATTGCATTGTGTGTATTAAAAGAAACTCGAAATAGTTCAAATAAGCCCAAAAAACGATATTTTCAAATTGTTAAACATTGGCTATAAGATTAAAAAGTAGATTAAATTTGCTTTCGTCCAAAAATTTGGTCTCAATAAAAAGATAACACTGGTCTGATAAGGCCTTCCCGTTTAGAAGCCTGTCATTTTAAAACAGATAGTTTTCATTTTAAAGTTTGGTAAATTTCCCGGAATTTACAGCTAGGCAAAGATAATTTAGATGCTTTCTGACCACTTTTAATGCCTTCCAAAAAGCAAAATAACTGGAGCATTGTGTTAGTAGAAAGTAACATACTATAGTGAAGACAACCAATACTTCTGTTTGGTTTTGGAAAATTTTTAAATGATTTTTTACTGCACTGTTACGGAACTTTTAGACTCTTGAGATAACATTGGATTCGCAAAGAAATTTAAGGACATCTTGGCTCCTATTCAGGTCTAAATGAAGCGGCAAATGCGAGGGTAGTGGCATTTGGCCATATCTGTGCACGTCATCTGGCAAGAAACCTGACCATTCCTGCGAAAAATGTAGTATGGGATCGGTCAACATCCCCTTATTCGCTTTCCTGGAGCAGTTAGGTGTGACAAGTGCATATGTACATCCGGTAAGGGGTTACCTGTGACTAGATTTTGCGGTTTTCTGGTCGTGACAAGCGCAAAGTAAACGGCGAGTGGACTTTTTAACGTCGTGTGTACCTTTACAATTCATCCTGTAAATTTCCAACAGGATTGAGGTGCGTCTTTAAAGTACTAAAGAAAAACAAAATAAAATATTATATTTTAAATGCCTTATTAATGAGCTTAACAAAAACCCACTTTTTTCCCATTTCGTTGCGTAGCTCATCAAAGAGAGTCCATTTTTTTCATTCAGCTGAGCATATACCTAGGATGATCTTCACTTGAAGTCAGAGAGTATCATTATGTGAGCTCATTCTTGCTCTTCCAGCCCCAGAGGTATTTCAGTCCAGAGACTGAAATTTTGAGTTGCAAGGAAGTTTGCACTCTTTCCATTATAAGATTTGATAAGTCTCTTTTTCTTGTTTTTTTTTAAAACCAAACTGCTGAAGGATTCAGGCGATGCCAACCAAACCAAATAGGAGCTCTTTTAGTTTGTCAAAGAGCCGTTAATTTATTCCTTGGTAAACTGATGAACATTTCCCGTTTACTGCTACGTGCGTCAAAATTTAAGAGACGAAAAATCATCAGAAAGATTTTCATGAAGCAATTTTTAAAATATGCTTTGGAGGACTTTTGAGTAATTTTTAATGGAATGCAGACACCCTTGAGTCGGATTTTTACAAATGGTGCATGCGAAAAATGTGCAGCATCAATAAAGCTACATATGATTGCGTTTTTAATAGAAAAGTTAGTTCTTTAAATACTTTATGACAAGTAGGTTGTGAAAGTCTGGTCCACGATAAGATAATTTTCTTTGTAATCACAAGTGATGCATACATCCTCACTGTCACCCTCCACCACAGTTAAAATTTCTTTTATAATTCATTGGTCTAAGCTAGCATGAGTCTTTTTTAAAAGTTATCCCTTATTGCGTCTTCATGCGTATCTCTGTGATTATGCCAAATGTTATTGCGCTTAAAATTACAGGAAATGCCAAGTCTGCTATAATCAGCCCTATCAAAATGATAGTCTGATTGTACGTGAATGCATGGCACTGAATACGACGTTAAAAAAGCATACAACCTGACGACTGCAGATAATTTTTCGACAAATGTTACTCAAAATCGCATCCATTAACGTAAGTTATTCTCGAAATAACCAAACTGAGACATTTTGGAAGCATTTGCTGCGTTTCTTGGGAGTAAAGCTGTTTTATTCAGTAGTGGGGCGCTTTTAGAAGGAATTTCCTAGTCTTTTAATTGAGCAGATAGACAAGACATTAATTCCCATCGTAGATTTTAACATTTGTAAAAGTCTGGGTTTAAAACTGAGTCTACTGGACTAAGAAAGGAGTGCTTAGTTAGGTTCTTCGGTTATTAATCGCGAATCCTGCAAAAAGATGCATATTTTTTTCACACTAATTGCAGAGATGACGTAATGAAGACAACTTTTAAGCAATTTTTGACACTTCTGATGCTTTACATTTCTGTTAACAAAGTATTTTGATTAATTTACAGGATCTTTTAACTTTACTGGATTCATTCTTAATTTAATATATACTTTTTTAATGGCTGTTTTAACAACGACAGGCGCAACCACCTTATTTTTACTTACAAATGGGGCACTTCGTAAGCAGACAAAAAATCAGTTCATTTAGAACTCATTGGGATGTCACACTTTCAAAGTGCCATTAATGGATAATTTGCACCAATAGCGGCAGTTTTTGTTAATCTCTCTATCTTTTGTGTATTCGAAAGAACGATAATAACACTGGCGGACCCTGCCATTTTGAGACTAAATGCCATTGCCATGCAAAATTAAAGGCCCATTGAGCAGAAAAAGAATCGTAGTTTTTTATGAAGAAGTGGGTTGTTATGTGGAAAGTTTAAAATTGGAAAGGCAAATTTTGCATTTCGGACAGCAATTATTGGAATACGTGGATAATGAATGTAGAAAGCAGTTTTTTCCAAAGCATTCATTCCAAGAAAACATTTTTATTACTTTTGCAATAATAGATGCGCAGTGAATGGGGACAATTTTAACATAACCAATGGCAACCAATTATCATATGAAAAATATTTATGCTAGGTGATCTTGAAGTTTTAATGCAGTTAAGGTGGGAATGAAAAGTAAAGTCTTGAGGAGACTCAGAGGTTTGGCAAAGTGCGCCGTTCGCACTGCCGGTTACACAAAACTCTAACGAAATTCGCTTCATAACTTTTATTCTCGTGATTCGAAATACCATTCGCTTATTGCTTGACTCCTTGGAAGTAGCAACCAAAGCTTTAGGAAGGTCTGCAATCGGTTTTTCTCCACCGCTTAGAACCCCATGCTGACTTGTATTTTTAAGCGAATGAAAGATCCTACGGGAAGTATAGCTAGGTTCTATAAATTATTTTTGAGCAGCCCTAATTCTTTTTGGAAATAAATAAGTAAATAAATTCATATGTAGTAGTAACCAAGGCAATCTACAAATATTTCCTGATAATAAAATCATTATGTGAATAGACTCGAAGGTGTATCTGTAACTTTCTTTAGAATGTGGTCTTCAGTGCTTAAAGCTGATAGAAAAGAGGAGTGAAGTTTAAAATTTGTCTCTATAACTAAGCTGGCTCCCTATATATATCCTAATATTTAGTTGAAAATTCCGACAGGTTCAAACGGATTTTGGATATACAATTAGAGATGACAATGAATCAAAACCCTAAGAATGCCTTTAAGAAAGCTCTGAGCAGTTAACAGACTACAAATGAATATCAGTAGGAGTTTTACCCCTAATTGCATTGATTGGTCCAGCTCTTAACAAAATAAGACAGTATATTGGGGATTTTTACCAAAATTAATGCAGGATTGAACGTTTTTTGCAAAGAAATGAGGATTTACCGCATAACTTACTGTTTTAACATTTGTCTGATGCCTGTGCAAATTTTATCACACAACTCACGTAACACAGCCCAAATTCAAAACAAAACTACCTCAGTTGTCAACTGTTGTCTAAAAAGATGGCAACGCAAATTTACACATGGGGAAATGTAAGGGTCATGGGACTTAGATGTTAATATTTAAAGAAAATAGCCTCATCAGGTTCTCCATCTGGAGAGAAAAGAATTGGAAGAACCCATGTTCAGAATGTACTATATAAGTAATTACAGCATTTCAAATATGCACAGTTGACTAATTGAAAGACAAAATACCCTTACATTCGGTTTTTGCTTCACAAGGTATAAAAAACGAATTGACAGTTTAAATATGCTTTTTGTAGAGGGAGTGGATGAAAACCAGGCGAACAGGTTTTTGAGAAATTCTCAGATAAAATTAGGAGGTAACTTTGTAGGCACCGACTGCAGTTTACCTCTTTTCGTGGGCAAAATCAAAGTTTACGTTCACAATTAACTGGGACTCACGTCAATTTAGGACAAGCTCATGTCGCGGAGTCCATGTTAAAACATTCTTTGGGTCCTATTCCCCCTTATATATTGGCTATTTGGCATTCTTTTTACTCATTAATCACTTGATCAGGGTTCACGGTGGAAAATTAAAGGATCAATTAATAACGAAAGAGCTTATGCCAGAATTTTATCTGAGTGTGCAAATTTTAACTCAAACCAAGGCATTTTATTCATCAATCAAGTTGCTGAAAGGCGAGTTTAGACCAAACAAACTCCAGAAATGGAGTGTTCATTGCTGAGAAATAAATATCACAGCTTTAATAATCCGACTCATACCAAAAAGCCATATTTTTAAAAAAGTATGGTCATTTATTTTTTTTTAAAAAAGACTCGTTTAGGCGTAAGTTATGCCGAAATTTTAAGTGGAATGGTGGTTATAAATTAATCCAGTTAACATTGACTCCGAGAAGACTTCGTTTTGCAGTATTTTCCTTTATATGATGTAGTTGCCAACAGCAATGCTATAGTAAAAATGTTTTCCTTTCTGCCTTTGCATTAAAAAGTAGTTTATATTTTTCAATGCATTTCCATGAGGCGGGTACAGAAAACAAATTGTTTTGTTATGTGGCACTTTAGGTACAATCTGAAGGAACACTTAATGGACTAAATTATAGATGCGGCGAATTTTATGCTACTTTTATGATTTCCTGAGCTAAATAATCTATTAAATGCCTACGGTTAAGAAAAGATTTTGTTTTGTGTGACAAACTAAATTATCTAACACTTTTATACATGTATGCCTATCTACAGATCGCGAGGTATTGAAAGTCTTCAGTTACTTAAGTCTCACGATGAAAACAGTTTATCGTAAATTCACAAGCATATGAGTTGGGCTTTTTAGATTTTCACTCCTATGAAAAAACTTCTGGGACGAAAAGGACATTTTGATCATATTCCAGACAGGCGTGAAGCGTGCTGATACATAAAGAAATTTAAAATAATTTGTTATTTTACCAAAGATGTTGACATATTCTAATTTTTAAAAGCACAACTATTGGGCCACTTCTCGATAAAATTTCATTAAATCCTAGTAAAGCTGTTACAAATCCTCTTCAAATCTAGCTAAAATCAAGTTTAATGTGTTGGTTGATTTTAACTTACCCAAACGGATGTTCAGGTTCTAAGTATCAGTGGCGGAGGCTTTCATTTATCTTATCATTTTTACAGCTCACATTACGCATTTCAGTGTTTGAAAAGCGAAATAATAGTGCCAGCATCTCTCGGCTTTAAGTTGATGGTTCTGTTACAATGTGATGATTGACTGCTTTTATTGATGACGTTTTCACATTTAAGATTTGGACACTTGTTACGTTTCTTGTTTAAAAAATAACAGAAAACCGAGTTTTTACTTCCTTTAGCTAAATTTACTGCTTTTGGCTTATTTGCATCCAATTTTTAAGGAAATAAAAGGGTAAGGTTAAAGATCAATCTTAAATAAACTTTACCAAGGCTTTAAAATTTTTTAGTTCTACTGCCTAAATATGGGTCGTCTATCCTGAGAACTGCTAAGAAGTTCGTTTAATTAAATCTTATTAGAGCTGCTTAAATGGAATAAATCGACGTCCATAAGTGGCGTCCTTATGAGGTAAGAGAAGGGTTGGAGAATCAGCATACTGCAAGGGAACTAATACGTAGGGAAATGGGAAACCCCTCTCAAAAACAAATACTTTTGTGCGAGAGTAAGGTAGTTTCCTTGGAATCCACCTAGCAGTTTTTGGAAGTTACTTCATTACAAATGTATACAAGTGGGATTGGTTTTACTAGTCCCCCAGCTCTGAGCGGTAGAAAATTTTGCCTCACTTTGCATTATTACGCTACACGAAGTGATTTACCTATAAACAAAGTAACATGCTGACAAGCTCTTTAAGGAGCTATGAAATTTGTGACGAACTCGCAATTAGGTCGTTAGTCTGAAGAACAAGTGAAAGAGTAGAAATAGATTTAGTCGATTTCGGCAACGAAATAATATTTGATCACATCACAAAACACGAGGTGCTGAATTAACAAGAGAAGTACTAAAAATCTGGTGATGATTGACTGCTTTAAACAAGCTCTTTTTCCGAAATTCCTGACTAAAAGTTATTTAACCTTATACTTTGCATTAATTTTCCCACACGCGCATATGAAGGCGGCATGCTCCGTTTGTGACCTTTACATGTGATAGTGTGAATCACAGTCAAATTGTGCTATTCCGCGCAAATAAACATCAATGGAATGTATGCAGGAGCTCCACAGACTAAGTGAAATAGTAAAAATTCACCAAGAAAAGTGGCTTTTAATGGAACTCGTGGTTCATATTCTACATACCACTGCTCTGAAGAGCAAGTACATACCCAAATTTTTTGCATTTTGAGGAGATATTATAACATTAAATTTGCGCAATAACTGCCTTAGCTTGAAGAAACAACGACTACTTTCCCAACTCCTCAATACACTATATCTTTGGGCATTTCGCATCCTAAAGGGACATGTTTTACGAAATTAGCTCCCACAATATTTTTTTTTGAAAATAAGGACATTAACAATTTTTTTTATTACTAGAATTTAATGGATATAAATGGACCCCTAAACACTTCATTAAGTCGGGTTAATCATTTAAAATTAATTTACTTAAAGTCAATTTAATTCGAAAAATTTACTGAGTTGACATCTGAGCAGAACATAAAAGGAAAGAAGATTAATTTGTTCCTTCCCTAAAAAAAATCGCGCTTTTTTCGCTTTTCTCAAAATAAACATCATTACTGCGGGTAACTTTTTCTTTCTTTTTTCTCTTTGCTCTCTCGCATCGCACAAGAAATTTAGTCAAAACGAGTGATCTAATTTTATTCTCCTTTCGTTTTTGAGTTCACTGTGGATGCGAATAGGCACCGTGGGACTACATGGCTCTGTAATCGCATGGATTTCATGAACAGAAACCACCAAACACAATTGAGTTGGACTCAAAGCATAAAATTATTCGTCAAAACCACTTGCAAATAATGATATTAATTAAATTTGTCAAAAGCAATTTTTATGAAATTACTGTTAATGTTCCCCCAAGACCCACTAATCGTAACCATTACAGGTGGAGGCGGAATAAACACCTATTTTCATTGATTTCTGATTGTAATTAGTTCTTTTAGCTTTCGTAATGAAGCAATTTTAAAATTCAAAAGAAGCATTTCATTTGTGGAATAATGAATGATATTTCGTGTGATTAGTTTATTACTTGGTTGTTTCATCAGTTGAAGTATTTTTAGGCTAACTGAGTATTTGTCTTGTAAAAAGTAGTATTCCTAATTACTGGCCAAAAATAGAAGATGACGACCATTTTCTCGGTTTTATCCTATGAGAGCATTACATTCTGAATCCAAACTAGTTGAAACACGAATAAATACCGAAGTGGTGAACAGTGGCATAAAATCTATTATCTGAGCTCATTGTAATTCATACCTGTTGCTGTTTAAGCCAGCAATATTATTTTCAGCCATCATTTAGATTAGTTTCTGTGTATTTCAAGACTTTTTTGTATATTGCAATAGTTAAACAAAAATTATGACCTTATTGTGTGAAATGTATCAAACAACATCCAAAATTTACGCATAAATATGTTTACTTGGTGGCGAATAGATAATTCTTGTATTAGCAGCATGAATACAGAGCTGATATTCTTAGTCTCTTCAAATTTGGCAAATGTGGGCGCTATTTCATGCGTTTTAAGTGCAACAGACACATAATTACGCGTGGATTGTTCCTAAACATGGTACAATATTATACAGTTCACAATGCCTTTCCTAAAGCGGCAATAAGGCAATTCCGTATTTATGAAGATCAATTAGTGACGTACAAAGTGGTTAAGGCAACGTTAGCATGGACGATATATCCTGGTACCAAGATGGAAACAGAAGCAGCAGAGATCAAAGTGTTCTTGTAGTTAAAGATACATTTGACCAAATGTGCTCTACCTACGCATCGTCTTCTTTTTGCCCTCAACTCTGAAGCTTTTCTTAATCAATCTTGCGCACTAATTCACATACAATTGATGAAGTTGATTTACAACACGGGGAGGACGCCAAATGTTTTGTTCTAACTGAACTATTGTTACGCTTAAAAGACCTTTCTTTGAAAGCCATTCTCATATTGCTTTTATAGGTGCTTCAAATTCCAGACTCCTTTGAGGACTCTACAAAGGCCTTTTTGATAGGTCTTCTTCAGACCAACATCGAGGTTCGCCTTGGGTGTCAGGGACAGGGGTGAGTTAATCAGCTATAACTTTTGGTCATTATGCAGCTTAATGCATCATAAAGTAGATTAACAAATTTACTCTTCTCTATTTTTATATTTATTGTGCCTTCAACCTCAAAGTAAAAATTGTTTTTAGTCAACTTGCTAAATGCATTTAATTTAAAAGGCATATTAATTAGTGCAGGGGTACTTTAAACAACGGAGTTCACTGATAGTTAGGAAGGCTAGATGGGCATTTTGTGAGAATTTCAAAAATCAAGCAGCTTATTAATATTAACATTTTAACCTTTTAATAAATTACTTATTTCTTGAGATAAAAAGTGCTTCCCAGTTCCATAAAGCTTGTATTGTTCGATAGCGAAGCGCAGTTGTTTATGGATGTTGTATGAACGGTATAGCTATTTTCTTAAAAATTTGTATTCAACAATTAAAATATGCCCGAAACTACACTTTTCGGCAATTTTTTTTAGTAGATGGTAAGCATATTTCATTAAATGGAAATTTCGCTAACATGCTGAATGTCAATTGAGGGAAGGCAAATCCAAAAAAAAGAAATTGTGTAAAAATACCCCATATTGTCAACAGAGGTAAAGTGGTAAGCGACTTTAACGTGAAAACAATCCTTGCACACAGGGCATCTATTTTGGCTTATTGCTGAGTTTCCCTAAAGTGGAAAACATTGATTGCAAAAGCCATTTCCGGTACATAAAACCGCTACACAGAAATAACGGCTTCCATTCACTCTTCAACCAAATAAGGTCATTTCCAAGGGATCGGAACGAAAAAAATTATGTCTAAATTCTAGGTGTTGACGAATTCTATTTCCGGTGTAAAATAGCATTTTGTATGGGTCGAATAAAAGCACTCATGTATGATTAATACGTTGTTAGTTTTTTGGGTTCTCCTGAATACCGCCCTCGTACTTTGTTACTTAAACAAAGGTGATAGCCCAATCCTCAGAATCTAAAATCGCAGTCACTTCCGTGGTGCATATAAGCAAACTGACCAGTATAAAAACGGATCATTTTACTGTTGCGTCCATTTTTTTCATTGTTGGCGAAGCAGTACATTCGTCAGACCTATGGATACAGAGTTCATGGCTCCTAAATAAGTCGTGTCATAATTAACTCAAAATTCTGATTTATTACCATTTTTTCCGACCTTATTTCCCCCAGCGTTAGCAATTGATTCTTTTAAAGCTGAACAAACTTTGGTAAATAAGTAAATAAACCACTAGTTGGCACCATTTTCTCAGTCTGTCCTTAGCGAAAGTTCCTGTCCCAATGGTTGATCTTAAGACATATTTAAAATAAATACGTTTTTATGGTAAATAAACGTTAGACATCCTTTACTTTCACTCGATTCTAAGGGTTCTTGGGGATGTCCGCCTAAAATTTTTAAATGGTGTTTTATTGTTAAAGGGGAACGTGATTTGAAATAATAAGCCCGTGTTTTTACCATTCGCTACTTAGGAAAAGTGGTGTGAGGAAAGATCATACGTATGGTCACTTGGCGGTGTTTAAACACCGGCTTAGCAAAGGCTTCCGTGAAGGGCAAAAATAGGTTTCCAGACTTTCTTCTCAAATTGTATAGGCCCTGTTTGGAAGAAGCCACACAACTTGGGGCGTTTACTGCAAGGTGTTTTGTAGAAATTACGCTTTCAGAAGGATGACATGGTGGCACCTTATACGAGACCAAGTGACAAAAAATGGTAGTGTTATTGACATTATACTCTTTAATGACTTTCTGAATCTTGTAAAGACTTATAAGAAAAAAGTGATTCTTTGCATATGCTGTAAAGCATGGATATGTGCCGATCTGTTAACGCGATATTTTTAAGTGTGCTCTCTGATATTTTCCTGTTACCTCGGTTAAAACACAGTGGATGTAATTTGCAACTATCAGGTATACAAAACGAATTAATGCAGTCCCAAATTTGCAGAACCTTCCCAAAAACTTGCATAGCATTTGGAGAAAGTGTGGTACTCGTGGCAGAATGCACCACCCAGAACTGATTAATTTGAATAAACTTAGGTTATCGCTAAAACGGAGATACATAATCTCATGGATAAAGACTTTTTTCGCAATAATAGTAAAGAATTTCCGGAATGTTTGGGCTGAATTTTAAAATTTCATCAGCTAAATATTCATAAAAGTTAAAGCATTGGATTTCGTCAACACCGTTTAACAGATTATAATGAGGTCAAAAATATCACCAATTTCTTCACTTCCCTACATCATTAGCACGCATTTGCGATTGCTAGCTGATTGACAACTGCAATGAATAACTGAGATGAGAATTGGCATCTGCATCTCACCGTCAAGAAAATAAACATTCGGTTGATTGTCTCCAAGCCATCTACCACTCGGCTACGCATCCCCTACTTTTAGGACATGCACATCTTCATCATACAAGACTGCTTCGAAGGAATCTATGTGTGTGGTAGACTGCGGACGGATATGTTCTTTTGCTAAGGTCTATTTGGTGGTCTTCCCAAAGATGCAGAAGAAAAACCGCATCTTTTTGAGAAAAAGCCAAGACCATAGAACCAGCTTCCAAACATTACTGTTAGAAGGCCTGTACTTTGGTAGGATAAGAGGGGGACAAGAAAAAAACTTACTTCCTCAGCTTTACACTCCCCTGACTATATTTATTCACCTTCGTTTAGCACGCAGAATAGCGTAGACAGTTCGTAAATACAAGTGAGGCAGAAACAGTGGTGGCTACGGCCGTATAGTTTGTCTCTAAAACTGAAATGTTTCAAAAAAAGTAGGATATACAGAAATTTTGTGTATCATTGGGAAGGGACTCTTTTGTTGGTTGTAATTGTAATTATTTTAGCAAACAGGATATTTTGGAAAACCTTCTAAATTTTCTAAATTATTATCACAAGAACGACATTATACACTTGGTTGCTTTATACAAAGGGAGAACCATGACGTGATACTAACCTCCTTTACCATTTGAAGGAAACTATGGCATTTTCGATTACCTGACATGACAATCACTGGTTACTCATTCTCTGGATTTTCTGCTTGACTCGATGAAAGCTCCTGTTTTATAAGTAATCTCTTGTTCGAGTACTTGCTGGTTTCTCTTGTTCTTTAAGGGAATAACAGAAGAAATCATTTGTTTTTGCAAATCTACCACCTAAACTTTACTAGAATCGTCTTAACTTCACACTCATCATCCCCAGATTCTAGCCATGCCTTTATATCAAGTTAGAGAAAACAGTGTCAAAACAAATCAGAAGCTGGCAGCGCATGAATGCACATTCGTCATTTGGTTTTAATAGCATCCATCGTGCAAATAAACGTCTGAATTCATAAATCTGAAAACTAAACTTCAAACGCTGGGGATTAGACGTGTTATCACCTATTTGATCATCCTTTAGAGATTTACCTTGGTTTATAACACAACAAACATTTCCTTATTTTGGGTGGTTTGCGTTTGGAATAATAATGGCCTATTTTTCCCTGAAAAGGAATTGAGCCAAATAGTGCTTCTTGAAAATCATGTCTATGTGCGTGAAATCTGGTGTCAGCGTAGGAACGTAGTTGTGAGGCAACAAGTCTACCATAATTCTTTTCATTTTTGACAGTTCAGAGGAACTGATGACGCATTCCTTCCTCTCAAATATGGACTGGGAGATGGCAAAGCGTCAGCGACTCCAACCACCGTTAATTCCTCCCCAGGGTGAGGTGAACGCTGCTGACGCCTTTGAAATTGGCGCTTTTGATGAGGAGGACACGCAGAGTATTCGAGTGAGTTTCAGAATCTTCCATTATTACCACCTATCAATTATAAGTTTAAATGCATTTTTTTACCGGAAATGTCTTACAGACTAGGCATTATTACTTATGCATCTAGAAGCATTTAACGTCTAACATTCACAAGTACCAAATGTAATTGTTCATATTGTGCAATAATTCAGGGCTTAAATGTATATTTAACTCCGTTAAAAGTGCATATTTTTTGGGGGAAAGGTTTTTAATTTTGATTTTAATCGCTCTTTGAAATCAGAACTGCAACATAAGTAAATAATAGTGCCAACAACATACTTCGCTAGTAAGGCAACGACAAGTAAGTAAACCGACAGATATGGTGATAATTTGAGACTTAACTGAAACATCGTTAGTTGGCTTTGGGTTATCCGGTGTGTAAAAGAAGTAGCAAAAGGTTCTGCGTCCTTGAATCTCTCTTTACTTTTACAAGATGTAGGGAACCCATACTGATGCACTTCAGATTTTTGTTATGTAAAGGGCATTTGTTTATTGTGGAGATTTTTTGAGGGTCTTTTATTGATTTGACTTTTTAACTCTCAAAGTAAACTCACTTATAACGTAACGTTATCCATTATCAAATTCATTTTTAGGTTTAAAGGAGATGATTTGAAGTCAATCAATGCATGCCTCTCATTCCTTACTATGATTTTACGATCTTCACAACTTGCTCATACCGACTGACGTTCAAGAAATTTTGTACTCCTTAAGTTGAATCAGATGTTCTCTAAAACTTGCCATCAACAATGGAATACCTTTGAATAGAGAATTTTGTAGCCAAAGTGACAGTGGAGTTTGTTTTAAGTTGAACTTAATTTGCAGCTGTCCTGAAAACTTTGAGTGCTACTTTCTCTTTAATTAATCACATATCGCGCCACCATATCCGAGCTCCCAGGTGTCAATGGGCTAGACTCCTTACAAAGTAGTGCATAATTTTTTTCATCCAATTTTACACGTAAAATCAGACACTAAATCAATTAGTATGCAATATAATCGAAATATCAATGGGAAACTAACATTGACTTTAAGAATGCAATATTTTATTGGTTCTTTTAAATTTGTATCTTGTCATTTTGCTAAAATAACTTCATTACTTAGTAATGGTGGTACTGGTATTGGTGAAATCTTGCTGCTTCCAATTCACACGAAGTGACATCACCTATCATACCTCCAATTGCTTTCACGTCACCCCTTTCCATTGAGTTTGACTCAGCACATCTCTTTTATGTTGCATCTGGTATCATGACAAATGCATCTTTTTAGGAAATCGTCAGCAAAATAAACCTATAGTTCAACAAAATTAGTTAACGCATTCTTTCATTGTTCCACAATGGAATAGGGTTCCGAGAATCAAAAGGTGGCATAACTAACGAAAATTAGAGACTTCGTGATCTGTTTTTAGAATAAGTGCATTCAGCTTTCCACGTTCATAAAATGTGGTAGAAATATGTGTGTGTGCTAGAAACCTCAGAAATTAACCACGTTTCTGGCATTTAAACAGCTAAAGTATTAATCTAAAATAGTGGTACTGATGTGGACTATTCTGCTGTCTTGAACATGCTTTCTACCGTTTTAGGTAATAAAGCTCGAAAAATGCGCCATCTCATTGCCTTCCTCTGGAAGATGTAGATTAAGTAGCCTGTTAATTATCCTTCAGTCTCACAAGCTGAGGCTTAGCAAAGTTGTAAATCACCACTTTTTACTTTTAAGAGATATCTGAATGTAAAGTGATTGAGCTGTTCCGGATGACCAATGAATATTAGGCCTGAAGCCCTGGTGATTTGTCCACATTTGACGGTGAAAATTCGGAAAAAGTGTATTTTAGAACAAGGTTAAATATTATTAAAGTTACCATAAGAAATCGGATTGGTGTCCCAATACTCCTGATTTTATGCTAGTTTTTATAAAATGCAGTTTATCTGTGTGTCTTGACAAAGACCACAAATATGATACTTTATAATCATACTAAATAAAGTCGTTTGCAGGGAGACGCTTGGACTTCCATTCCCTAGTTGTAGTACTATTAGTCCCCAAGAATGAATGGAGATACTCCCTGTATAGAACCCAAAGACGGACAAAATGAGCAATGATAACGTGTTTGATCGTAGTCTCATCTGTCTCAAAATAGCATGTTTTTCTCTTTTCCCCACTTACCAAGATTACAGACAACAACTAAAGCTATTTACCGAATGATGGTTGGTCTAACTATCTGTGAATGCGCAACAAATGTTAGTATTTAAGAAACGGCTGCTAAATGAATCCATTGAAAATATTACACGCTTCTCCATCCATCATTATGCGTTTCAGCATTATATTTTGAAAACTTACTTAAAAGTCCATTGTACGGTAGCAAATTAAAATTACTGGAGAATTTCAAAAGAATACAGGTATTTATTAATTCCATTTCTAAGTGGCCAGTAGTAGTTTTAAACATTTAAGATCGGGATAGCTTCACCCTTAATTTAAATTGATTAAGACAGAAAAAGCCGGTAATAAATATTTCCAGAGAAGACGTTGCCTCGACAACTGTTGTAAATCTTTTCACCTTGTAATTTGTGCTACCATAATTACCTAACAGCTTATGGACAAACCAGGCTGTAGATGGTGCGCCAGAAATGGAGACCTTGGACAGTGTACCTCTGATCACTTTCAAACATATTTTTGTTATGTATGTATGCATGTCATTCTAAGCACCCTTGAGCAAAACGCAAAAATTTGGTTGACCCGTAATAAATATAGACCTGACTCCTTTACAATGAAAGTGGATTATTTTTACGCCGAAAGAGGTATTTTAATGAATTTGACCTCAATAAATTTAATAAAGAATTTTGTTAGAAATAGGATATAGCCTAAATTTGAGAGAATTCGTGATGAAAAGTGGGACCTTACTGGCCTCTTAGCGTTCTTACTTTCTGCAAAATATAGGGAGCCATTAAAATATGAAATTCTCTTGCTTGCACATTTTTTATTTAGTAATCATACAAATATAAGATCCAATCCTACACAACCACGATGAAGTAGAAAAATATGTCACAAATAGCATGAATTTATAATGAATTTGGAGGCTTTACTGTCCATAGTACAGAAGAGAGTCATAAATAACACGGATTTCAAGACTCTCACCCTTTTCAGACTTGTAAAGTTCACCTAATTGCCGTTTAAAATTTACCCCTTCCGAAACTAAGCTGCTTTATGGACATAACTTTGCTTCCCATTTTTTAGGGGGACAGCGTGGTTTTAACTCCATTAACTTTAAACTTTAACTTTATTTTATAACCCTATATTTAACTATTAGTACCATTTTTAGACATTTTGTAATTACAAATCATATTTGAGAGTGAAATACTTTCCCAAACAGCCTTAGTCGGTAGGAGTTTAAATTAATTTACCAAATAATATTCGGCGTTACAAAATTAGGGATTTCAAATTTTGACACATCACAGGTTCTAGTATGGAGAGGTTCTACTGCTACCTCCTCAGAGTTAACCCAGTTCATTGCGTATCCACACAAAGATTATTGGAAGGGACTTCTCATGGCCCCCCTTCTAAAAACGTACATGTAATGGAAATTGTTGCACAATAAATTTGATTCAAACACTTGATTGCAGCTCAGATCTTGGACAAATACCCAAGGAATGCATAAGAATTTGATAATTTCGTTTTATGGATCTTCTCTGTTCACATGTAAATGACCAAAATAGAGGCAGATTTTCAAATTAAACGTGCTTGCATGTTGTAAAATTCAGGGAGTTGTATAGCATTGCAGATATACTGTAATAAATCACCCGATTTCTGCGCACTTATAGTAAAAGTGTCCTAGATTCCTGCAAAATCTACAGCGCAGTTTAGCTGCAGAGGCGTTAGAAGTTAAAACACGTTGCAATCGCAATTTACAGGTCTTTTTTACACTATCTCAAGGGAACAGCTTTAGCTTTTTGTCAAAAGTGTAAAGGTAGATCATTTTAAAGTGAATCAGTCACTATGAAGACTAGTTTTAATCTCTAACTTTAACGTGCATTAGCGGTAATTGATGTTGAAGCTGCTCACATCAGATATAACACCAAAATTCTTCATCAGCACATAAAGTTAAGTCATTTCCCAATCAAACTTTCCTTTTTATTATATTTTTGCTTTTTATAGAAATCCAGCATCCACCTAAAAGCAAACGACTTAAATGAAGTGTTACTAATGCTGTAGGAAATTTTGAAAAAGTTATTAAAAATAATCCGTTCTACTTTTTAGCAGAAAACGAAATTCAACTGTTTGTTAGGAGACGAAATATGCATTTGATGTAGAAATCTGTTTTGGGTAGTAAAGCGCAGTGTAGACAACTGGTAGCTAGGATGTAGTCAAGCATTTAGTAATATCAAGCGTCACCTTTTTTCGACGATTCATTGTAGACGGTTCTGAAGTCTTAAGATGAAAAAGGGAGGTTCATTACACAAAGGCAAATTATTATCATCAACCACAGCCTGGCCTATCTAAAGGTTTACTGAACTGTAATGCATTCAAACATATAAACAGAGTAAGTGGTATCAACAACTGAAGAACATTTACATATAAAGCTAAATTCCTATTTAATGGATGATTACAAAAATAAAGGTGTCCATTTTTGCGTGGAGCCTACTTTAGTGGATTTTGTGCCTTAACAAATAATCAGCAAGTGACAGAAGAAGCAAGAACAGTTAGTCTTTTTTATATCTCTACACAAAGTGTCTGAAAGCTCCTTTAAAGTATAAATAGGGATGTTTGAGGAGTAAATTGGTTGTACAAAACCCTTTACTAAGTTTTTACCCCAAAGTAATTATACAACCTAAACACTTTCTTAACACATGTATTTGAAGGGATCTCTTCAAGCTACATGCTTAATAGATGTCGGAGCCATTCTTTTGAACGATAAAATCTATATAAAACTAATAAAACATTTGTCCTAAACTTCCTCTACATTCCATTCCTGAGATATTTTTTGTAGAAATGTAAACTTTGAGTTTTTGAAAATGGGTCACAAAAAGCATGGCTCTCATTTAGAACAGAAACTAAATTAAAAAATTAATGTCTTTAAAATACCTGATACCCCGAACACGGCACAAATACCCCACCTTTGAAAAATTTTATTCGATAGTTGACAGAGGAGGACCAGCAAGTCTACAAAGAGTTTGACGTAGTGATAGCAGACCGGTGGCAACATGAAATGACCACCACCATCTTCGATGCGGTGAACGAGGACTTTGACCAGATGGAAAGCAAAAG
>CABFON010000065.1:0-19053 GCA_900683695.1 Echinococcus oligarthrus
CCCCTGTGTAGCCCTCATGCTTTGTTACCCCATGGTGCGGAGGCTGTATAGCCAGCGGGATTAATCACTTTATCAACGAACTTGTCTAGCGCCTCCCCTCCTTTGTTCTTATCTCATAAATATGCGGAGTTATTTTGATTAAAAAGCAAACCTTACACCCCTCCTTCTACAAGAGAATAAAAGCATAAAATACAACGAAATTCGATGCATATTCTTGCGTAACTTTAGGTCGTTCTTTCCCTTCTGAAATTGGGTTTAACTTACTGTTGCCAACACTTCTATAAAACGTAGAATTGTTTTAGTCACCTAAATTTTGAATTTCACTTCATGCATTTAGCGCATCATTTAAACTGTAGGAACTGGAGAATAGCATTAACTTACGAATTGGGGTTTTTCTTTCGCTGCCTACTTCCACTCATTTACCCTCGTCTCTCTAGGTACTCTTTAGCATTTAATCTTCCAAGTAACGGTACAGAAGGCTGACTTCTAATTTGATGAGACATTTTCCCACATACTCCGTACTCAGTGGTAAGTACTGCCTCAAGGTAACCTTACCTAGTAACTCGGTTCTTTTTTCACCTTGGCTTTTCTTTCTAATGTTAAGTTGTATAAAATAGTTTCAAGATGTCAGTATTCACATCAATGGAATGCCTAAGCAATATTTTGCTTTCTAGTTAATGAAACAATTTTCTTTTCACTTTCTGGTGCACGGTGGCCCCCTGGAACGTTATTGGTTCTCAAGTTTGCCAGTTAGCATTACAGGGCAGTGCGCTCTGCCTCTTTATTGGTGTATTGAAGTGTATAATTATCGAGCGTATCATCAAATGACAATCAGAAGGAGCGGTTGATCCTACGTCATGTGTCAAATGATGCGACTGGCTGCGACTTGATAAAAACTCTAATCGCGCATTTTCACGGCAACCCTACATAGCGTTTGCTCTAGCGTATTAAAACATCGAAAGATAGAATAACTTATAACTTGTTGGAATCGTGCTTGTTTGTAATATTCGGAAGGCCTTAAAATCTAAAGTAAGCCAAGTAGAGTGAAACCACGAGTTAGAACCTGTTATTTTGTCAGGAAGAGGAAGCTATTAAGAAAATTCCTGCTAAATAATAAAGGTTGAATAATTTTTTGTATAGTACGGAGCCAATTAAAGAGAATTGCAAATAGGTATAGTTAATGAATTTAGCAATGTTTTTGTTTAGTTGTACTCCGAATGCTGAGTTTTAGCTGAGGATAGCTTAAATGTTCGCTGACTTGAAAGACTGTTATTCGTGGTTTTGATGCATATTTTACTACATTTACTTGATTTAAGCATTTTCTTCATTAAGCGACAATTTAGGAGATCTGAACAAATCTTGAAGCTGCTAGAGCAAATGACTTAGCATATACACCGTCAAGTGACTATTTTTGGCATAAAACAAAGTGCTTTTAGCAAATTGGGTGAACTTTAGGCCACTGCTGCAGTGTCTAGTGGTTTTCCTTCGTTTAGGTAGATTGCCCAACGTTGGGTACACTTTCGCACGTTTAGGTGGTTTTCGGTTCTTAAATTAACAATTTAGCTTAGAAACAGTACTTCTCATTATGATCTGTAAGACGACTAGTATGCGCGCCTCCAAACAAGATGCATGTAAACTGCAAAACGTATCTATCCGCACTGTAGAGACCTAAGTCTTCCCTTGATCTTTAGCAATCCGCGAATTTGCACAATGCGGAGGACATATACAAAAAGTATTCACGATACTACCAATTTCCACACAGCACATGGTGGATTGACCACACTCTTTCCTCTTCTATGTTGCAAAAGATCCAGGCTACACTTCGCAAGTATCAGGTATGAAAATTTTGCTTTCCAACGAACGAAGCCCGATCAGTTATTAAGCATGTAATTTCGCCTTCAGTAAAAATGGCAAACCCATTAACGTTCATCCCTTACTGCATTTGTTCATTATCCCTACCGAAGTCCTAAGCCAACCATTTACGAAACTGGTGTGACACCCTCTATGCTCACTCCATCAGCATCGTTCTGAAGAAACCACCTACTAAAAGAGTGCTCCGGATGTCCGCTACCCCAGAAAAGTTTTCTGTTTGAATTAATAGAAATTCTAATCGTTAATTGCCGATCAAACCAGGGAGGTAAGAGCTGTGTTCTTATTTTTCCCTCCTGATTAAAATGTCATCTGACAAAGATCAAAAACTGCAAGTAAGGTGACGACTATTCCAAGGATGTCGTCCACGATAAATCAGTTACTTTAATCACGCGAGACTGGAATCACCGAATTGAACTCGAATTCAGACTCAGACTCATGCTTGCACCCTTACTAGCACCCGGACTCAGGCGGACTCCGAAAACCGGCTGTGTTCGTCAATTTTTTCATGTGCATACAAGAACGTTCATAAAGGTATTCCTCTAAAGATCGACCACATGACTTACCGCCTTATCAACTTACCTATCGATGGAGTCTATTCGATGGGCAGTATCCTACTCAACGCTCCACCAGTGCCAAGCCTCCCAGCTTATTTTGCAAGCATGCGCTGCCATTCAGATCAATCCCACGCAACTCATCGTGACTTTAATCATAAAATTGACGCAGTTTATGCCCGCTACTGCTTGCGTTATTGAAAAATCTGAGCAGTTCGGAACAGATTTGCACTTATCAGAAGAACAGGGCAGGACATCTGATGGTTTCAAGTCAAATATCAGCATTTTTTCAATACGATTTTCCTGGCCTTAATTCCTCTTTATGAATGCACGAAAATCTCAACAATGTCTGCGCACTTATTAGCTCAAATATAAACTGGTCAATGGAAGAAAAAGCAAACCGACTGTGAGGTGGAAGAAAATGGATGGATGTGTGGATTAGTTTACGAGTCAAATAGGAGTAGTGAGTGCAAGAATTTGCAAAACATTGGCCAAAATACTTAAATTTAACCCTGAATTCAAATTTTCCAGGGAATATAAATATTTTCTGGAGTTTATTTTTGTTTGAGTGGCAATTTCATTAACTGATGACTGCATGGCTGAAGAATACACAATTGCGGTAGTGCTGCCTCTGTACTAGAAAACCATTCTGGCGTAGTTTGTACAATTGATTAAAGTGACATACTTCGATAAAGCGAATTGTGAGGTTGGTAAGTTAATTGTGTGTCAGCGAGGGCGAGTTAACACCAGCAGGTAATGAATCTGTTTCTTTCAGAAGTCATAGTGCATGGGATTGGATTGACATCATGAGATGACTTGCGTTGCACGTGTTTTTTTCTAAATTAGGTAGCACAAAACTATTCGCGAAATTTCATGGTTTCCGCCTTGCAAGATTTCATTTATCTGATTGAAATTTAACACCGGCATAAAGCAGGCTTACTTGTGTGGTAAAACAAATGCTTTTCTTAAATGTTTGTATTCCCCCATACCTTCATCCTTTGGCTCTCCCAGTAGGGCCTTTGTTGGCTATGGTGAGTATATCCCATTTCTTCACACCTTATTAAATCACCTGTACGAATCTGTGCAGTTTGTTAATTCTTACACTCTCCTTTGCTGAGATCACTTGGATACGCACTCTTTACACATCACTTCCTACTTTCTTAACCAGATTCACAATTTTTGGCATATACCGGGGAATGGGGGAGTGGCTAAGTAATAAACACACCAGTTTGTGCACATACCTGTTTGGATATGCACTCGTTCGAGCAACCACACAAGGACACCCACATTAAATACTACATTTCCTGGAATTAAACTTGAGGCCAAGTTAAGTTATTCCCTACTGAATGCAGATCTTCTCATCCAGTTGGTCAAGTATGCGTCCATTGCTGATTTGTGTTTTAATCACACGTGAGGCCAAGGAGAGGTCCAGTTGATCACTTCACTCTCTCACTACTCGCAGTGCAAGTGCTGTTGTGAGATCTTGTGCATCTCGCTTTCGATCGGCCGTAATGGACCCTTACAAGTGTGTAACATGCTCTGCGACATTCAGTACCTACAACTTACTCCGGGCTCATGAAAGTCGTGAGCATCAATGTAAGTGAAACATAAGTTTACTCGCACTTCCTTATTCCCATACATATCTATGTTTATGTGTATATGCGAGTGTGTGTACCACTGATGCGTGCACAAATAAGTGCGTATGTGTGTAGCGACCTCACGAGGGTTGAAGAATAGTTAAAACACACTGAGTGAACCAATTTCCATTTGCTATAATTGACGACTTGGGCAACAAATGGTCAAATCAGACGATCCATGTTTTTGTTGGTTACTGTATCATTACACTTGTTCATCCGCGCAACAAGACTTCTATATCTAATTTTAAGTATATTTGACAAGTTTCAGCAAGTCTACACGGCCGTTGTCCAGTTTGCTCAGCGTTCCCTGAATCCACAGGATTAACCTTGGTGCATCAAAAGGGTGAGGAGACTTGTAGTACCTCCCCGTTATACCTGTCTCATGTCTTCATATTTGCTAAAAGTAACATGAACGATTTTCTTCAATCCATAAAATAGCCGCAAACCATAATGAGTGTTGTGTGTGCTCTAAGCGATATCGATGCTTCGATTTGCTTCTCATTCACTTCATTGAAAAACACATGAGTGAGTTCGCGTCTGTCTAAATCAAATTGAATCCAGTGTGCTCTGTTGCTCTATCAGCGAATTGGCATCATTCGCAAACTCATCCTGAATTTACGCTTTATTATTTATGCTGCAGCTGAAGGCACGGAAGATTCAAAAAAACGCGTTTACTGCACAGAATGCAGTTCAGTCCATCCGTCGAGGGAGGCATTGCTAGAACACATACGCTCATCTCACCTCAGTAGGCATTTATCCATCTTCCAAACTAATTCCACTTTGGCTGCTTGCATTTTCTTCTTGGTCTCCTCTGCTTTGCAGATATTTGGCGAGGATGGTTTGGGTAGACTGAGTTAAATTGCCATTGCGTCGGTAGAACTGGTAAGTCACAGGCGAGTTTACTCTGACTCAGTACCTTTTCGTTAGAGGCGACAAACCAGTAAGGCAGGGGATCTCACTGTGTGCAGTCAGTCACTGAACTGCAAAATAGGTGCGGCGTGATAGTTAATAAGCGATTAATCTGACTGTGCAAAATTGACTGATAAGGCAAACATCGCATCACGCTCGATGTTCGCCTAGCTACTAGGAGTGATACGTTATTGTCTCATGATTGACTGGAAGGAGCGGTTCCATAAGCCATTGGTTTTACTAAACATTTACTCTCTTTTTAAACACAAATGTGCTGATCATATGTCCGTTTGTCTGTGTTTCAGTGCTCCCCCCAGCCAGCTTCATTTAGCTTCAACGTATATATGCCCAGCCATGTACCTTACAAGTAAACATGTGCCCAGTAAAGGACAAGCGTTTGTATCACCTATTGTCCCTTTCGTACTGGTCAGTGTTACCCGAGTGCGTGGATTTACATTTATCTAATTGGATGTTTCCAGAAACTCATAAGGAGACAACTGGGCGTTTGTACATCAGGGTGTGTATACACTCAATCTGATTTACAAGCGTGTGCATTTTTGAATGTGTGCCATAAAGCCCGGCGCCCCAAGTTATGATCACCTCTGATTTCTGGCTCAATCCAAAGTGCACAAAATAACTCGTCCAATGATGGGATGTTATTCGCTATCTTAGGCTATCTGCCATAAAGGGCTTGCTAAAAATACACTTCAACAATGTATATAAGAAGTGCGGTAAGTTTGGAGTGCAATCATCGATGGTGCCGCAGATGAAAACAAAGCACCTCAATTCATTCAAGAAATTATGCCTGAATGGGTAATTGGTCATAGCTCTTAATGGGATTGATGTCAAATCGACGGAAGGGTATGGGAGATGGGAATGCAAATGGAAAATGGAGAGAGATAAGGCAGCATTTCACTCTTTCCCCATCCCCATTAAGTGCAGACGTTCGCACTTCTAAGTCCTGCTGCCTTGAGTTGTAGACGTTTTGCGTGGGGTGCAGGAGGCATGCGATTCTGCATTGTCTAGGCAGAAGTTCAGTTTCTTCTGTCCTATTGATCGAGTTTGGCGGTGTATGAAGTAGTGTTCTTTCATGACTTCCAGCAGCATTGAGCAGATGACCCACTGGTGGTTGTCTGGTTGTTAAGTGTCAGAGAGTAAGACAACCATCGCTTAAGGTCCTTAACATACTCTGCATGCACCAGCAAATATCCCTGTGCTGAGGCTTCCTCCTTTGGTGGAGACAAAACTTGTTCCTCACCCACATACTACTGAATACATGCATGTGCCTACGCACACGATGACCGCACAGTAGCTTGTCATTTTGGTGAACAGCCCTATGAAAGCTTACTTTCCTAATGAGTAGGATTTGCAAGAACACGCTGACAACTATTTGTGCAGTAAACTGCAGTTTGCATGCTACAGAACACCACTCATGCCTCGAATGTCAACAGTCTGTCTTCGTAATCGCAGAGCCGAGTCAATTGTTTCTCTCCACTTGATTGTTCATAGTGGTTCCTTATTCTTGCCTCACTATAACATTGCTAGTTAGAGTCAGTGAACAAACCGTGGAAAAATGATAAGCCTTGAACAAACTCCTAAGGTAGAAAGGTGTGCATTTTGTGCCGGTGAATGGACATGTTAATGGCTTGTGAAGGCGCGTTAAACGACCCGTAATTTATTAAAGCAGGATGCGGATGCGCGGGGTTGTATTAAGTGAAGGGAGTAATTGAGGACATCTGCAAAGCAGTTTCTAGGGGAAGGACAATGGAACGCGAATATGCTGAGGATTCAGAGGCAGGTATGGTTCCCTTGTCGAAGGGTATAGAAGGTTATATGCATCTTTGACTTCTATCAAGTACGGGACTGACATAGGTGGTACATGTTGAAGTATCTAGCGACCGAAATTATCCGATCACGCACAGGCAAGAAGCTTGGCAAATGCGTGAGTAAGCAAACTGTTTGTCATAAAATGGTCATCTGTGTTACACTTCTGACACGAGCAACAACAAAAGAATTCTTTCGTTCTAAGATTTTTCCCTAAGCAGCTATCCCCGGTAAGCAATGATGTCTTAACCTAGAGCATGCCCAGAGCTCAAGTCTAAGTCCATGCGCTTTTGCATTTGACGTGACCATCTGAGAGAAGCGGAAGGGAAGGACCCTCCTTCTTGACACTGAAGTTCAGTGACCCAAACGCTAAAACACCAGTAGTCACCCCCATTTCTGTCTGGTCCTGAGTTCTCATCCATCCATGTAGTCTATTTGCACTTCGGTGTGTTTTTATCAGAAAATTAGAATGGGTGACTACTGGTCGGAACTACGGGCTTAGGTGGGTTTAAGTATCATCTTCCTCCTTCTCTCTTTTCACCTCATAGTGTGGTGAATCATCTACTCATTGCCAAGTGTGGCGATGTTTTACAGTGTGTGATCTTGCGGTTTCTCCGACAACAAAAAGAATATACAAGCAAAAAATGCCTTTACTAGTATTTCTCGTTTCTGAAGAAGAACAGGTCGAAGACGAAAAGAAAGTCTTCTATTCAAATTTTTAAGTACGATTAATATTAGGCGGGTGGGTATGCTCCATCTGCAAGAGCATATCTCCATGAAATATTCCAACTGCAGTCCATCCTACATCAGCTACGCATTAACTATTGAAAATGGAGCACTGTGCGCTTTGTAATTGTGGAGCAAGTAGCGAGTGAAGCAATGAAGGGACCACATTGTCATTATCTTTGTCAATGTAAAAAGAGGCTGATGGGATTAAATGTGATCAGTTACTATCATAGTCATTTCCGAATTGCAATATTAGATGCGGTACTGATGGCAGCAACACTGGGCATAGAATAGGAAATGTTGATGGCTCTGACAGTTCAAATCATCGGAGTTAGTAGTAATGGGAAAGATTAGGACGCATTCTGATCCATGGTTGATACAATAGTTCAAATTACGCAGCTTACGTGATATCTCTGCCTAATTGTCTACCACCAATGTAGAGACTGTCCGAAAATAGCTAAATTTAAAGCTATGCAGGAGGCTAGAAAAAAGGGTTTCCAAACTTGAGCGAAGCCGTGATGGTAGGTGGTTAATTACTCCATGCGTATTGTTCATTGCATTAAAAGACGAAAAGAGCATTCAACTCTTACCCTTATTACAGTGCTCCAACGCCTACCACTAACTCTACTGAATATGGCTTAAATATTGCATGCAAGAGCAAAATAACTTAAAAAGCACGAAAAAATTATTTGCGATCGCACACGTTTACACAAACATATAGATATCAGTGGTACAAATAAGTGGTGCATTCACACATACATTTTATTTAAGAAGCAATTGTCCGTCCTCTATCCTCCACAGGTTTGTTGAAATTTACTGTCCAGAATTAGGTGATTGGTGGCAGTTCTGTTTTTACTATTCTCCAGAAGTAAATAAAATTACGCCAAAGATTTAGTGTAAAGGACGTTGAAGGTCAAACTATTCCTTAAATGAAGCGTACACTTAGACTAATGCCAGTGCTTCTAACATTGTTAGCACACTTACATCGGAAGCCACAATGCCGCATGAGGAAAGGAATTTGTCCCATGGAATTTCAGTAAGGCAAAATGAGTGCAAACACCACTTTCCTGCTGCTAAATGTACGTTATTAGCTGATTCTTCTTCTACTTGAAACACTTCTATGCCTCTGGGTGATCTTGGCAAAGCGTTTATCAAAACGCCTAAGGAAAACCGAGGGACCTACGAAATCGCGAATTTCCGTCTGAGCGGTTGGTGTTGGCCAGGGTCCCGTTTGCTTTGTACGTACTTCATTAGGTGCCGCGCCATCTGGCAAGACAGTATACCTCAAGCAGTTGACCGGGCGTTGCAAGAACTGGCATTTCTTTGTTTCTGGACTGTCTACGAGATGCGGGTGTGACTTCAAATCCAATCTAAGATTAGCGCTGTGTTCTCTGCTTTCACTGCCGAAGACATGAATGCCATCCAAGTGTATTATAAAATGTCTTGTGTACAGTCCAAATCGTGCAGTTTGCATAAGGCGTTGGTAAGTGGCGGATGTTTTGCGGAGTCCATAAAGCATTGTCTGGAATCCATAAAGTCTGTTTGACAATAGTGGAACCTATTTTATCCCTGTCCGTTGCTGCCAATTCCACGTGTCGGTATCGTAATTACAAGTCAGGCATGGCGAACGACTGTGACCCATGTAGAGAGTTTAACGAATCGTATACTGGGAGTAGCGTAACGGCATCCCTCGGATGTACTACGTTCAGCATCCTGTGATCTCTGTGCTTTACCAGAGCAAAATCGGAGGCTTATGTTCGTTTTGACGGCTTTATGACATCATCCCCGAGGAGCCCTTTGATAAGACGGTTTATCTCTTCTCGCGAACCAGAAGGTACACGTCTGGATGTCTGCCAGATCGTACTAGCCTCACCACTGTCCGTAGTAAGCCTAACAACGCCCGTCCTATCCAATTTATCGTCCTGACATAAAAATGTATTCGTATTCTTAACTTATAACTCACAAGGCTCTTTCCTATCTATATTGGCGACACAGGCAAGTGGTAAGCAGGGATTGTCTGGGTTGTTTACGGGCATAGGTGCAGCCTCAAAGATGACGTCACAAATGTTATCGACACTTACTTCCGGTGGCGAATGGGCTGTCACGACTTTATTGTCCTTGTGGTCGTAGAAGGCAACTTCCGCAAAATTCGGGACGGCTTTAGTGCTGTGTGGGAAGACGCCTCCAAGAATTATGTCCCAAGACAGTCCTGGGTACGTGGGATGTTTCCATTGACATATATCGACGTGCCACCTTCAACTGTTATATGCTGTAAGTAACTTACCAAGTAGTGATGTTTGCAGCGTCAGACGGCATATCCTTTGCATTTGTTCCGTAGATTTCAGTCCAAATATTTCATCAGTAAACATTTAAAAATTACTTTGTCTGCGGTTCTGGCAAGCCTGTCTCGTAGATGAATATCACTTGGAGGCAATACCTATACCTACTGGTGCTCACTAATAAGTCAAGTTTATGTAGAGGACTGCAAGCGCATGAGGGAGTTGATCGTGCTGGGGCTAAAATCTTCAGCAATCTGTTCAGCTAACAATTACGCGTACACTCGACGATTACAACACACGCATCATCTGCATCAGGGACCCAGCTATCTAAAGTTTGACTTGACTAAATTTTGACTTGTTAACCCGACTAAGTAAGCGCAAGTTAAAAATAGATTAATATAACAGGGGCACCGTCTACACACGTTATCTCGAAATACCGACATGCTACTTACAGGTCAAAACTTGATTTAACATGAGCAGAACGAATTCTGACTCAACTATTAATCAAAATAACCTTCTAAACAAAATTAGCAGGAATTCCAACTACCGCAATCACCGGCAACAAGTACGAGCAAACTTGTCGAGAACCATGACCGCAATTAATTCAGGCGCGCAGATACCAATCCAAGTGAGCCGCCGCCAAACTGGAGATGCAGAACGTACTATTCCTGATAAATTCAAACAAGACAAATGTTCTACATTCAGAAACTGAAAGCTCTTAATATCAAACACTTGGAAATGTTGCATTATTATTAAATTCTACTAAAAAGAAACAGCTATTGAAAGGTCAAAGCTACTGACAATTTGATTTTTCTTAGCCAAACGGCCAATAAGTGAATTTTATGAAACAGTTGCACTGTTCTCGTCGACTTTACTGCGTACAACGAAAATACTTATAATCCCCAACTTCAAGACTTATTCTGAAGCATAAAATGGAGAATTGGTTTGGTGTTTTAAGTCAAAAATGACTCTGCAATAGGCCATACAAGTATGAAGCAGTACTTACAGCTAACATAGTTAACATTTGGAAGAGCAAGGGCTTAAACTTCAGCTGTTCGAGGGACAGTGAAGAATTATGCGCGGTGAAATATCCTACCGTCTGCAAACTGCTTCGTTCGAAACGCACAACTCCATACCTAGCCGAAATTTGCTTAACTCACCAATATGCAGCCCTAGGAGGCACTCCTCCAGTGAGATTCGAAGATGGGGTTTCGCTCACTAACGCAAAGGAGAAAACCCTGTAATGGAGCACTCAATGACTACTTAAGGGGGGAGCACAGAAGGCGGTGCTTGAAAGACTTAGAATTAAGAAATGCTTGTGCTATTTAAATGTTCCTCTGGGAGGAAACGAGAGCCTACAAACTTGTTATTCGGGCGATGGATAGAAGTAGATACTACCTTTTTTCCATAAGTAAGTAACCTCGTTCCATGGCTTGATTGCTCCTCCTTATGTGGCTTGCATACCTGCTACCTCTGCAAAAAGCATCTACAAACAATAGGGATTGGCAAAGGAGTGGGTAAAATGTTAACCTTTTTAGGAATAAACATAAAATCGGCCTATATAGACCGTCATAAGCGGTTAAAAAGGGCTGGAAATATCCTCTCCATCTTGCCTTCTTGGTAGTGTCGCATTAAATAAACTGTTGGTCACTTAGACAAGAATGTGCTTTCTTTCACGATTATACGTTTAGATGCAAACTACTCAAGTTTTTCATTCACTGCAGTTTGTCTACTGTCGTCCTGCTGCTTTAATCTCCAAACAATCATGACGTCTTTTCTCAAGTCTGTCGTGTTTTGAGGCTATAATAACCGAAAAAGACATAGGCAAAACAGGCATTCGAACAGTGTGCCTCTTGACTGGTTTTACAGTCTATTTTAAAGCAGTGGCTTAAGTGATGCTAGAGACACCAGGAGAATTAAAATTTGCAAATTTTGGATCCTGCTATCTACACAATGAGAGGCCCACCAGATACCGACATTTCTCTCTACCAAGTCCCTTATGAGCATCTACCGACACAGGCGCATTTATATGGGGTCGCTTCCTAATGGTGACCATCTATGGTGTCCACTCATCCATTCCTGTTGCCTAGTCAACGATTCCTAATCCTTCACCTTACTTTAATTGATCCGGTAACAAGACTTTATCGCCTAATGATAACAGCCGGCAACCTTTCAAATTGGCTGAGTAATAGAGGATTTAGAGTCCGTTATGAAATGAATCGCATCGAATTCACTAATTTCAGTCAGCGTCCGTTTTATACATTACGCACGCAAGAGAAAGTGGACGTAGAAACAACAATTTGTACTCGCCTTCTTATTTAGCTCTAACTTCTTAGACCTCCTCCAGATGGATCGCAATTCGCAAAATATGATTCGAGCTCTGCCATTTCTTCGATTTACTCCCCCTTTGTTAGTTATTGACTGATTAGTAATACACCTAAAGATCATCCATTTTAAACTTTAGTAGTTCATTTTCTATACCGAATAGCATTTCTCTTTCAAAAAGGGCCTACTGAATTGACTAATCTTTAGGGCTTTTACTTTGAACACATGCAAAATGGATACTATTGAGTTGTTCTTTATGCTGGTTCTAATTGGAGTTGTAGGCTGTGCTCATTAAAGCCGTCTAGCATTTTAGTCATGGAAGGAGGTAAGTAGGATTACCGGTACCGTATAATGGTACCTTCAGAAGAGCATGAGGAATGATGCCACCCTTGATGGAGCAGAAAGAAGATGATATTGAGGACGAGCCCCCTTGAGTAGTATCGGTGGTGGATACATCAACCAGAACATCGCCCTACATAAGGGGAAGGGTGGAAGCAGCCACTTCTTCATCCAATCCTCGCCAAGGCTTTAGTATATTATCGAATAGACACTACGTGCCTGTTGAAGCATTTAATGACCTACTACTCCGGCTTAACGCTGCATCAATGGAAAACCCTTCTGTAAGCACTGTTTACGCAGCCGTGGTAATACTGGGTTCTGGTGCAATACGACCCTGTTGTCTCCTCCCCTAACACCACAGGTACATTTTCTTTGCGAGGAATAGGAGGCGAATCGAATGTTTTAGGTTGGTAGGTAATAAATGCCATGAATTCTCTCTTTTTTCCCCTGCACCTATTTCTTTTTGGCCTTTACGTGACCCTGCAACTTATGGGTATATAACCTCACACTAAAAGTGCAATCGCTGCCACTGTTGCTATTAATAGGTATGAGAATGCCAAGCCTATGTATGGAATCTTCCACCGCATTTTACTTAATCGGATATCATCGCTTATTTTGAACCATCTGGATTGATTTCGGAGGCCTCTGTGGAGGACAATTTGGCACTCACTGATCAATTGCGTCATGGTATTTCATTATCACCCACTGCAATCTGGACGTATCAGTGAGTTATTTAGTTATTATTTGTCCTGTAGCATTTGTACTCTATTACAACTCAGAAAATGGAAGGGCAGCTGTTGCAAATATGGACGGTCGTGGGATGGGCGGCTGTAGACTGGCAGCTATGCGTGAGTCAAGAGTATTAAATCTTTCCATTTTTACTTTACTACTGCGTAAATGGACACAAGATGACTTCATAAAAATATTCAGTCTATTTTCATATCCAGATACGGATGTAGCCGCCGATGTACATTTCCGCAACATGGAAACCGTCTGTCATCTGCTACGCCTGCTCGCTTCCCTCCCTTAAGTTTAAACATTCGGCACCAGCAACGGTACGACCGTCTGATATGCTCTCCTGGCCATGTAGTCAGTGTATACGAATTCTTGCTTCACTTTCACAAGGCCTATATTTATCCCCTGGAAGTGTATCTTACCTCCACTTTGTCCAATGCCATACATGTACCGCTAAAGAGAGAGTTCCTTACTTCACTGTTGTTACAGGTGTGATCCTCAACTAGGATAGCGGAACAGGATTGCAGAGGTCCACAGCTAGCTAATAGTTCATCAATTTACATGCTGTGAAAACCTGTTTGACCACATATTCATTAGCTTACATTAACCAATCACTTTGAAGCCAGGGGATCCAATGCTTTAATAAGATGAGCTAACAAGTGATACTTCAAGGGACTGATGTACAACTAGATGCATGAGCTTGCATATGAGGAAAGTACAGTCAGATATGGCTGGTCAGAACCAAAATGGAGCATAGTCATCATCGGAGGGAGAAAGGCCGCAATCCACAGCGTACGCCCCACCCATTAAACCGGAGCATTTGCACCAAATGGATAAGGTAGCCTTTAAATTATAACAGATAAGGCTTACCCTCAAGACAAGGCGGTGGAATTACCTATGCCAGTCAATATACACGCAGTGGCTTTCTCAACAACACTTCTCGGTCCCAAAATCAAAGAGCGACGGTCAAGGTTATCAGGTTTGCTAGCATCCATTTTGGATACAGTCGAGAAAAACACTGAAATCAGTACTTGGTGGAGGTAGCACCAAATTGTTAGCTTTGTTAGCTTTGCATAAGCTATGCATCACTGGCATGATGTTAAGTAGCCTTCAATTCGCTCTGCCTGTAATTAGGTCCAGTATGCGTAAAGCCTCTCATCTCCTTTCTTCTTAAAAACTTTGGATATATAACTGTGATGGTTGTATAACTTCTTCTAATGGAGGAGGTGGAATACGTCTGGGTGGTTGCTAGATGGGCATCGTATGCTTGACAATACTTGTTCGACCCCGCTTAGCACCTTGCTATGCAAATACTTTCGCGTGCCTAATCAGAGACTGGCGAAATTCTACCCTCTAGTCATCAGAAATGTGAGTCAGGTGTGCGCGAAGCTCATCTAAGTTGCTCGTGAGTATGGCTGCAGCTTCAAAAGGCGCACCGCAGATGCCATCTGGGTCTTCTCTCAATAGCCAACCAACTGTGTTGGCCTCATCGCACTGGTGGGTAAGAAAGTGTCTTCCGCAAAAGTTGGGAGGGCTTTAACGTAAAGTAGTAAATCAACACCAAGTATCACGCCACAAGCCAGCTCTGGACATTTAACACACTTCACTGCTGAAGCTTCTTTCCCTATGCAGACTTCCAACGGCGTCCTCCCTTTTACAAGCATCTCCCTTCCTTCTGCTGAGTGCGCTTGTGCAGAATGGAAAAGAATCCTAATCCTCTTACAAATAGTAGGGAAGGCCCGAACACTTACCATAAATCTAGCTACATTCAAGTCAAAAGGGAAGCTGCATGGACGTCCTTCTAATTTATCTTGAACTGGAATAAAAGAAGGGGAGGCGTCTGAGAGTAAACATGGTAGGTAAAGGAAGGATCACCTAGTCTTGGAGCACGGTGAGAGGGTGTTGAGACTGGTCATTTGTTGGGCTTCTATTTAAGTGAGGCCATACGGCGTTTCAGGCGCTTTTCAGTTGCGAACTTAATCGGTTGGCTAAGCGAGTTGGTCTTTTTGCCGCGGAGCTTCCTAACTCTGCGTGAACTGAACAGTTATGCAGTTAGCGACCCTGCTCCAATTGTCGGCAGATCAATGTTCCATAGCGCATAATTTTAAAATTGGGCTTGTTCCCTAAACTACTTCAAACGTAAAATTTTCTACATGCGGTTGGGATTTCTAGTTATCGGGCAATTTTTCATCATGGGTTCTGTTTAAGCACTCATCATTATTACTAGAAGTAGCCTGACCCTTCAGAGTTGCAGCAAATTTTAAAGGCAAATTTATGTCGATCAAGAAAGTGAACTATGGAAAAGCAAATTTGCTTGCATTTAGAACAAGCATGGTCTGAATTGTTTGGCCGTTCATAATCTATTATAGGTCGTATATGGTAACCAAGTAAATACCTCATCGCCTCGCGATATCAGGCCCTTATGAGAGCTTGTCTTATTGCCGAAGTCAACTTGCTAGAAGCTTTGCGGCGAATTTACCTGAGGTAAGTAGTCTTGAAAGGTTATGCAATTGTTGGCTAGGATTCGTCTTTGAACGCACTCGTATTACAAATTTGTGCTATCGAGTGAGCGTATTGAGTGCGGCAAGTACCAATGACGGCAACATCTTAAGCGCCTACTGAAATAAATAGGATGAAGAAGTTTGCTGCTTCGTGTACGCTTTTGGGAATCAAGGCTCAGAGTTATATATACCTCCTCAGCACGAGGATTTTCACCGTCGGCATTCAATCATACAATAACACCCCTTTTTGGCGCTTCTGCTGGACAGTTGTTTAGTGTTTTTTGCTTTTTATGATCATTCATCTAGCAAATATATCTTATACATAGTGTCACGTTTAAATGTTATTGTTTTGGCTGTATCCAGTGCCTTGATTGGGAATATACTTTCGCAAAGATAATAAACTCGAAGTGTGCTCTATTTTGCATTTCTTGACTTACAATGCTAACAGTGTGTTTTGCTTGCTTTTGCAAATTTTCCCTGCGATATTTTGAAAGTAATGAAGGCGGAATTCGTTAACTTGGGTGGTGAGATTCAGATCTGGTTAATAAGTCACCTAGTAAACGTGACTAAATATAAGCACTGTTAAGCCGAGTGATTCACTTAACTTCACTACTTTAAGGTGATTTTTGTCTGCTGCCTTTGTGTTTTGACTGCTTTTGGTTATTAACTTTAAAACAATTTATTTCTTGCAACATTTGTCTTATCTGTTTATATCATAGAATTGATAGTATTGTCAGCTTTCTGCAACAAGGGATTATGTTTTGACTTTTTAATTAACATCAGATCGAGATTTTGGTATGTGCGTAAAATAAGAGCCGTGGTTCATGTAAACACAGTACATTGGACATGTCCTGCCGGTGTAACGATGCAAAAACCTTAACTACCCTAAAATCGTCGTACTTTTCATGTTTTCGTAGAAACTGGGCAACTTGTGCTAAACTGCTTTTGAAGAGTAATCTACACGAAGGAAAGAGCTGTATGTCGTTAGACTTGCTTAGACACATGGTCTAAACATTGATTGACTTTGATTGCTTTTTCACCTTAGCGCCTAAATGAAAGCGTCAATTTCTACTGCCACACTTAGTTGCAAATCTATCCAAATTATTAGTGGAGTACCATGCTCTATTGATAAGAAGAGCTTAAAGAACTAAAGATGCTTTGTATCGCTACGTATTATGCTGATTTCACGCCCTGGCTTGTACAGCTTTGGTGCTTTAAATAAAAATGAGGCCGTATTTCACCGCGTAATACTTTCGAAAGAGGTGTGAGCAGTTGTCATTCTTGCACAACTAACGTGGAAGTCATCGGGATTGGACCATAAAGACTTCTGTATATGAGAGACCTTGGGTACTTCTTAAAAGAAATTGCATCGAATAAGTTTGCACGACGACATTCGATGATGTGTAAGTGAAGGGAGGTCATTGCGTATCTCTAACCCTTCACTCGGGTATTTCTGATTGGACTATGGAGGTGAAGTAAAAGCGCGAAATTGCGACTCCCTGCCTCACCTTTTAAAATGCTATAAAGCTTGCCATAAACGCGCCATTTTGGCATCAGCCCCAAGTTTGTGGCACATGAGAATTGGGCAGCTGCTCTTCAGGGAGTCCTAACTTTTCTAAAAACTTCCCATGGGAGAAGGTTAGTTTGAAGAAATTTAGGGGAATCTGATCTAGAAATGGCATTTGAGCACACCAATTTTCCCGTCCTGTCTTTCTTAATGTTAATGAGATCCAGAGAGCCTATCTCTTTGCCTCCTTTTGAAGACACTAATGGAGATTTGCAGAAGAGTATGGTCTCCGTCACTTCAGCAGATGTCGCGCATACGGTCACAGAGGTAATGAGAAATCAAGATGGCGATGACTCGGGTTTCCAGTCGCATTGTGCAGACAGGACTTTGGATCAAAAGGCTTCACTTAATGCCCAACTAAGGTGAGTCGATAGGTTTCTTTCTCCTTTCTTCATACGTTTTGAGTCCACTGTTACAGAAATGTTTATCAACCAGTAGTCTTCTGATTTCAGGATCTTTTTAGAACTATTATATAAACCTCTCTTGTAAGTTGGGCTTTCGATCTGCAACATTGCCTATTCGAGGGAAGCCATTCCTGTTCATCATGCGCTTTTTGAAGTGGTGCTTTATTCCTGACTTAATTCCCATATAGCTTTAAATCGACTTGTACATAAAATGCTATTTGCTCAAGTGTAAAACAATCCTTGACGAGTGCCTGTCGCGCAGCGACAAGTGTAAAGCAATCTATTTAAAATTAGGGAAATAGGTTTTTGTAGTAGTTTCGGAGCAGTTTGTCGTGCTGCGATGTCGTGGTAGCCTGCACCGTTCCTGTCGTGTCGATTGGTTTTCTCTTCAACAGACCTAAACAATGCATTTTGCCGAGCGATACATCAGATGAAACTTTTGGCTGAAATCTCGTTCTTATAGGCTGTCCTTTTCTTAGGAACTTTGACCGATGTAAGCCTTTTCCCTGAAATTATAATGATGTCTACAATTCTAGTAGCGTGATTTGTAGTTAGGGTGCAGAAGGGAAAAAAAATGTAGGCATTACCTTCTGGCATGCCGCCAAGAAAGATGCGCAACCGGTGGAGGTCGAATTTCCCCGACCACGGCAAATTTTTGATATAAACCATTGGATTTTGAAAAATGCTGTTATTAGTGAAACCTCACAAGTGAGGGTAGTGAGTAATAGTGGTCTTGGCATAAAAAGAAGAACCATACTGTAGTAAGGTGTGTTAATGCTGTACCTTTGCCTAAAATATTCACATTTTAGAAGAAAAGTACTCGCGAAGTGTTGTCTCAGTTACTCCAGTGTGAACAAAATAATATTAGGGCTATTTCAGAAAAAAGGTTTTCTTTTAAAGCTCCAAATTTAAAGGTTATTACGGTCACTGACAAAAGCGCATTTAGTTTTGTTGTCGGCGAATTGAAATCAAGCTAAGAGCTTTTTGCCATTGTCTGAGCACCTCTGAGACAGTCTGTTTCAAGGTGAGCCAAGTCATTGCCGTTCCACTTCTAGATTATAATATCTCAGCAATCACAAATACCAGAAGTTGCTTCTTATATCATGATTGCGAACGGTAAAAGACTGCCAACACCGAGTGACACTTTGGCCGAAATGTCAACTCAAATGTCAAATTGTGTGTGCCTAGGCCTGCCTATCTGTCTTTACATGTTTTTGCTCCCATCTAACCAGATTGACTATATGATGCTGTCGAATACGAAAGGTGTTAAGGTACTCACTGACCGTGGTATTGTAGCGTCCCGGGACTCCCTGAAGACGAAATAGGGCACAATACTTGGGGAGAATGTATAATCAACGCAGAGAAGGTGCCTGGGCTATTGGAA
>CABFON010000066.1:0-18778 GCA_900683695.1 Echinococcus oligarthrus
TTGTAACCGACCTCCGCCACAGGGTGGAGGAGTGCCTTGTCAAGGTATTGATACTCAACAGGTAAATACTTGAGAAGCCTAATATTTTACAGGTAATATTAAGTGAAAGTGTAAAGGAAATTTGTCGGACAAACTTATATTTTAGTCACCTTACGGCATATTTTAGCCAATTTCACGATGTTACCAAGAATCAGGATAGTTGAAGAGAACCGCAATTACTTTCAGGTCATCCATATACATATTGCCCCTTAGTTTATTCATTTATTCAGCTATCTACTTCATTATAAGGACCAAAAAACAGTTGGTCAAACCTTTGCCTCCTTTATCTATCAATTTTCATAGCTTATGCCTCATCAAACTACACTGTCAGTTCATCAGGTAGACAAAATGCATAATTTGGCATTCGGCATGGGTAAACCTGAGTCCGCTAAATCAGGCAAGTGCGTTGATTTCAGGAGGAAAAAAATGCCCATAAAGAGGACTAATTCCTCTGTCATCCAACCGGTTTTCTTATTTTTCCAAAGTTCTTTTGAAGTAAAAACTACTGCTAAACTTCGGATTACCCATTCCCATAAAGCATCCACCATTTCCTTCCACTCCAGTTACTTATGTCACGCCTACATTATTTATCACCGTGGGATCACCTGAGGAATTCTTCGGATAAGGAGCATACTTTCCGCTTTATTGGCACTAATTAGAGTAAGGTTTTCCAAGCTCTTGACAACTCTCTGTAACAAACTAATATCCTCAGTAGTTATAAGGATGGCAAATCTAATGATAATCTGAAATAGACCTCTCTTTGCAAGCAAGTAATTCCCTTTTGGAAACAATGCTAACGCATTTTCTCCTAGCCTTTTCCAAATTTATTGTCATGTTTAACCAAATACGCGTAAAATGAACTGTTTTCTTTTTTTATCGAAAGTGGATTATTAGAGTAACTAATTTGGAGGTTCACTGAGGACGCAATATACAGAAAATACAAAGTTTTAGCCAAGCAGATTTTGACTGGTGTTCTGGCAAATTTGACACATAAAAATTGATTGCCTCAAAGCAATCCAAAAGAAGCTTTGTTCTTACGAATATTAATAATTCATGGATAAGTTACTAGATAGAAAAAGTTTGCATCCACAAACATTATAGATTGACTTGATTAAATGACAGCCAAAAATGGCAAAGTGATTTTCACAGCGATCGCGGTGGCTAGCTGAAATAAACGGCAGTAGCTTATGAAAAACCTGAGACGTCAAATATGTCCAAGTGGAGCAGCATGGTATCCTCTGTTCCGCTATCCACTTTTACATAGTAAAACTTTGTTAGATGTGCCTTAAGAACAGGGTTTAAATAGGTACCAAAGCTGCAGAAGCTTGCTTTCAGACGTGTTGACAACACTTGTAGAAGTGAATAAAATATACCGCTTATTTAGTGATTTTAGAAATCTGAATATACTAATGAATCGCTTAGCTTTCAGACATATTTTAGAAAAGTGTTGAAGCGGTTTGAATGAGCTTGCATCAGATAGAGGGAAAGGTTTGAGGTTGCAAAGCAGATGGGGGCCACATTCATTAACTGATAGCGGGTGATAAACCTAGGCAGCTCTCAGTGCATTGTTCTACACTTCCTCCACACTATGCAGCTCCCCTTTGTTATCCTTTTTTGGCGGCTAACTAGATAAAGATGTTAACGTTAGAGAGAAACCTACAACTCATTAAACATCATCCTCACTTTAACTTCTAGCTCATGTCCAGTCGAATTAAAGCAAATTAAATGAACAATACAACAGCATTTTATCACCACACCAAATAAAGATGATGTTGTCGCGAAACCGCGCCTGCTCTGTGGATCTCTTCTAAATTTTACCATTGACTCATTTTTCCACAATTTAAGGGAATTTTGTTTTAGAAGGAAAGCAGCTTTTTAGGTTTGCAGACCATTTGGATAATGATTCTACTGACTTCTCAATGATGTAAAAAAGCAGCATTTCTTATTTGCCTTTGTTAAATTTTGAGTAAATAATTGGTAAAAAGGAAGTTTAGCTTAAAATTCTTAAATTTTAGAGAAATTTATTAGCGGTTGACATGTCCTGTGACACTTGAATTCATAGGGGTAACATCTTCACCAAATCATAACATTTGGGGACAATGAGAGCCTACAATATCAAATCAGGGGTGTTAATGTGCATTTACAATTTAAAGAGATGTTAGGTGCAGTTAAATTTGGACAGTATACCCTATTTATGATAGTAGTGGCCAGCACACGGATTTTGAACTCACCTGGCACGATTCATTCATACTGGCAAGGCTGTCTGTGCCAAAGCCTTCTCTGTATCAGATGAATACTGATAAGTTTTCATGAATGGCAGGCATGAAAGTCCTGCTTTGGTATACACGTTGTTTGTGCCACCACCCACACGTTGCCACTTAATAATTTCACATAATGCACATATTCTACACGTCAATTGCTTTTTCGCCGATGTGTTTATTCAAGTGGTCCAAGAGCTGTGCCTGACAAAAGCACCATATAACAGGGTTTTTAGCTTTGCCTTCTAGTTTAATCCCTTTCTTCCACATCATTCCTTGCAATTTCAGTCATGTCTCATGTAGGCCAAAATGTTGTTTTGGTTTCCAGCATTGTTCATTTTAGTGACTCACTTTCACTAGTTGACAACCGTCAAATCCATTTTAGCACTCAATATGAAACACGGATGTGCGTTAGTGCCTTAATAGTCCCTATTTTGTTGTGTAATTTTTACCATATTTTCAACTTGTGCATGAATAATGTCAGCTGGGTCTGAAGGATGCGATACAAGTACATCGTGTGCGGTGGTAGAACATGTCACTGTCTCGATATTGTTTCAGCCAGATACTTGGACTCTGGTGATGAAAGTGGTGCAACACGTTCAGCATAGTCCATGTCTGCGGTGCAGGAGCTCAAATCATAATATAACTGTAAACAACTGGTAAGATAAGTTATTTGGTAATATCTTTCTTAATGTGCAATTGCAATAACTCATTTAATTCGCAACTACTGAGTACCGGATTAAAGGCGGATCTTTTACCCTTTACTACCTTCGCATCACCGTAAACAACTTCCATATTTACCCATGTGTCAATATTATTTTCTTTCCTTATTTTTACAACTGAGAGCACTCTGTTGTACTTTTTTTAAACAACACAAAGATTTCAGATAATTATCTGGAACAACTGCTTCAAATAAGACTGTAAGAGCCTAATTTTTTGGAACGTGGACGAAATTTGGACAACCTAAGCGAAAGAAATATTTATTTTCCATACAACTTAATGCACTTATAAACCCAGGTTTGACCGTTTTTAAACAGTCATATCAATGGGAACGGAAATAGCACATGGGGCATTTAATGCTATGTCAATTTCGAGTCTATAAACGGGCACGAATTTTGCACGCAATTGGGTTATATTTTCTGCAAAATACTTACGTCAAATCTTTAACACACCACTAAAGTCGCTGTTTGGATGTCTAAAAATTCACGAAATTTTGCTCTTGTTTTATTTAATGACATTTACTGATAGGGGCTTGTCAAAGCAATGAGAACTTTGAGTCAAATTTTCTCTGAAGCATTAGAAGGAAGTGTAGTAGGTGGCAGCAGAATTTTTTTAACCTAGTGATAGTTTGGCTTCAGTAATTTAATTCTGGTGAGGCTTTTACATACAAAAGGACCCTTTTATTCTTTATGATGGCAGTTACGTGCAATTAAATTCTTAAAAAAAATTGCAGAAGTGTAACTGGTCAAGAACTCATGGTTCTGCCTAATGTGAAGAAGGACACGAATGGAAATGTGAAGTTGTAAAAAAGATGCTAAACAAATAGATCACCACTTACATTCATGACATTGCACAAAGGTAACTTCTAAAGGCCACTACTTCGTTCTTATGGACTTCTCTCACTTGTGCAATAAAATGTGCAGTTATGAGATTCTGCGTCGGCTAGCTAACTAACCATAATGAGAAATGACTTTGGCATTCCAATGCTAGTCCCATGAACATACCACTAGTCATCCACTAAAGCATCCAGGTAAAACCCCATTCGATACTTCTAAGGCACGTACCGCTCCATACCCAGAAGACCATGGTAGCTTCGTGTGTGCTGGGCCCCATTGGTAAATGCTTACCTAGAGTTATCTGTCTATTGAGAAGAACGAATAATAGTGTCTACTGAGATTTACCTACACGATACGGTACTGCTCAATGGAGGATCCGAACTACTGATTAGCGGGATGAAGATGCTAGGACAACAAGACTACTAAGAATTTCAAATCACATGTTAGGATGGAAGAAATGGAGGGAGGATGGGAGGGGGACATTTCCCTGATCCCATGCGAAACAGAGTAGACAGTTATGAAGTAACGGCGATTAGCTGATTTGGCTAGGGGTAAATTCATAATAAAAGTAAAATTTATGCCGATCCGGTGTATTTTTGTGAAATAATCATAATTATAAATTGCAATGGTAAAAGACTTTACGAGGCCTCTAACTGTACTCATTTTTATTATCAGTCGCCTCGCCAAAATAACCATATTTAAATGAAAACTATTAAAATGCCATAGAAATTCTTTACCAAATGGCTAATGAGGACTGAATGTACATAAATAGGTTTGAGAAGTAAAATAAACTGTTTTGCCAGCATTTTAAAGCAATAGAAACCTAGCCTAATTTCTCTCCTAGTAGCATGCTGTCAGAAATGAAACTTACCTCACCATATTTTGTTTTATTTTGCCCAAGACGAGTAAGAGGAGGAAGGCCACAGCTTTTTTGGCTGACAAAGTTCTCCCTAATTGGCATACGCATATACATTACTATCTCAGTGATATTGCTAAAGTGTACCTAAAATAAACTCTAAAAGATCAGAGACATTGTGAGTAGGTTCATTAATACAACTTAGGCAAACGTTTTGATGTTATGAGCATGCCTTTTAATAACCCTCTCAAGGGTACTGCACTCAGTAATCTACGCGAATCAAATCAGAAAAGTCAGAACACTGTATGCAGCTTCTTGAGTCCTCTTTTGCTTTGTAGCGAAACATATCAATATAGGAGAGGGACTAAGAAAGGCTATAGACACAAGCTTTAAAAATTGCCACCAGAGCGGTTGCGTAAGCCGGTGATATCAAGGAGCCTACTTAGTTTAATGAACAGTTAAGGAAATCTCTATCCATTACACGATTATGTAAAAGCTTGGAGGCAAGTTTAATACAAATTAAACGGCATTATCGATCCATGCGTTGGCAGCAACTTCAGTTGACGATTTCGAGAGTTTATGTGAAAAATAAAGCAAGCATCTTCATTTACTAAAGGTTAACCTCGGCTCCTCCACGTGGGATCGTAGCTATTTTTGATGGTTAACGCCATTCATGGAGGTCAAATTACCAGGTTAAATTACTGCCAGTCATTTCAATGTTTCTTGTAAATTTCGGTAAAATTAATCGTTCACTTTTTTCTCAACAGGCAGGCACATTTGGTTAAAAATAACTCAGTTTGTTAAGAATATTTTGCCCCTAGAAGCAGAATCGCATTTGGCAAGAAATTAAAACACGCATTGCCATTAACATCAAGATCGTGATTTTTCTGCCATTCCACTCGTTACCCCTTCTAATGCCTCGTTAGCCTCCACAAACTTAGCTTATTCATCCTGCTTCCAAAAAAAAATTTAGAAAATGAGCATCTGCTTCGCAAAAAATGCATTAAAACGCAGAATGATTTATAAAAGAATTTTATGAATACACGAAATGATGCTATTCAAATTTAATCGCATTTATTATGCCTTCTTATATTTTTGTAATAAAAAGTAATAGTTCAAAGCTGGAGCATTTCATGCGGAATAATTTGGCCAGTCATTGTATATTTTCCGTTACTTCGCTAAAAATTCATCACTTATGTATTTAAAGGCGAATTCCTTAGTTCACCGTAATATATTCTCTTTGCGATCCTTTTACCTCCATTTCCACCTCATTGAATCAAGAAGAATGTTTGCAGGTAGGCAGCTTTTACTGGATGACATATGCTTTCACAAATTGTTAATGATTTAATTAAGAACAGAATAGTCAAGAAGTGGACCCAATCTGCCCACTTGCCACCTACAAGTGCTATTTAAAAAAGCATGTACTGGAATTCTGTCAAGTCATGGAATTTTTATTTATATTAAGCAAACATAAAGGTAATGACACGTCAACTTAAACTCAAGCCAATTGCGTGCAAGCCAGATTGCTCTGAATTGCTTCCCATGGGGTGTTAGAACGCAATACCATTCCGAAGTGGTTCAAGGTGGACAGTTTGAGCCTGGTAATAAACCGCCTTGTGATGGACGCATCACGTCCTAGAGGACACTCTTTCTTGTTGTAAAGAAGAATATCTTGTTGGTATCGAAAATATCATTCAAGATTAAAATGGCAAGAAATAATAATGTTGAATGTGAATCATGAGATAAGTGGATTACACCGACGTCATTTGAAAAGGGGAAGTCGTAACTGCCTTTACACTTTCAACAGACAACGGTCATCACCAAACTTTGTTGTTTTTGTGTTTGCCTTTCTGCCTTATTAAATACACTGATTTTAAAATTGTTGCTGAGGGACTGCCTTTTGATTAAAATTGATTTTTGAAAAATTTATTGCCTAGGAAACTGACTATGATACCATTCGTTATCACCAAACCGCCCACCAACTGCTCTGCATCACTGTACACTAAACGACACCAAATTATTTTCACATAGTTATTTTTATTTTGGATGTGACGAATTGCAGCCTAGTTTTGGCTGGGAGTCACCTACTCGATTTGATGTAATTTGGTGCGTAACATTATACAAAACTAGTGCAGCAGACGGCACAAAGCCATTTTCCTTAAATTATTAAACCTCACAGTCTTACCGGTTAGAAGTTGTAAATCTCTAGATTGACTGGAGAAGAATAGCATTGTCGAATTCTCATTTTTCATCTTCTTTTAATGACATATCTCCAAGTTGTGCTCTTAACTATTCTTGGTATGAAAAGTAAAATAGTCACAGACAAGATACAGAAGCCACTTTAGCCATAGAAGTGGGACAGTAGGAACGAAAATGCCTAGGATCAGTTCCCTTGGTTGTAGTGCTATCACCCTTTTATAAAGGGTATATTTATGGATAGCTATCGTCTCAGAAGGAAAGATAATGGATTGAAATTATGCTTCTTTACTACCTATGGTCGTTTTATATTCAAAATCAACCATAACGAATTTGTATTACAAAGGATAAAAGTAGTACATATAATTTCCTTTTTCATGCATCCCTATTATTTTAACTAGATTTAGAGGGTGAAATTGCTTTTAAAATAGGGCTACGTAGAACCGGAAGTTAGGTCAACCCTGGATTAAGGTTATGTCGGCAATAAACAACTTATCCCCTTGAGGGTAGTAACAAACAAACCAATTTCATCACTACTACAGAAAAAACCATAAAAGTGTTTTGTCTTTAGAATTGCCCTATGTTTTAGAGTTGTTTTATTTTCCATTTGATATAAACCTATGGTTAATGAAGCAAGTGGAACTCGTAGAAACCAAATTATTCTCAAGAAAAAGTCTTGAAAATTAAGAGTGATATTAAATTCTTGATGGACAAAGGTATGAAAGGACAAAATTTGCAACTTCTTCCCCAAATACAAAAATAGTTACACTTGGAGAATTTAAATTAAGTTAATTGTACTTTTTTTGGTGTAGATAAGATGGTGCTTTCATTCAAGTCATTTTAATGACGATGATTTCCCGCAAAACAACACAAAAAGTAAGTGAGAAGATGTTAGAAAGAATGTGCACCTGGGAAGAACAAATGAATCAACCGTGCCTAAAGAAACAAAGTTTTCTCATAAGCATTGCAAAGTCTGTCACACAATTTTGTCCAAATATTCAACTTTGAAAAATGGCTGTTGTGCTGCAACATTAGACGAGCAGATGTATTTTGTTGGTGATTTACTACTTTTTCACAGAAAGCTATGTCAGCTTCGTGTTTCCGACTAACTTTCCTGCTGTGGAAGCCATGTGGCAAGTAAGGGTGGGATCCCTATACCAGATAAAATGCAACACAAAAATATTCGAAAAAAAAACTTTATTACCATCTGCTTCTTGGAACATAGCCAGAAATAGTGGATCAGTGAAAAGAAATGGATTTGTTTATTCCTAAATGGCAAGGCAACACTGCATACTTCAGATTGCAAAATTCACCTATAAGGAATCTTCATTCTATGATTTTGGATTAAAGGAGAGAGAGTGCAATGCCGCGTCCCCATCTTTTACATTCCCCTTACCCCAATTTCTCCAGGTAGTAATAATTACATCACATAAAAAGCTGGATTGGCATTTATAACATGAAACTAAGATGATAAAAAAGGAAGTGGTTAGGCTTGAGACCTCCTTTCTCCTCGAAATTGAGTCGTTGGAAATTTACTTAGCAGCAATCTTGTGTCTTGAATGGAAAGACTTGTGATGGCAAATTCATTTAATAAACCGTCTGTTGTTACGTAATATTTTACAAGCGATCACATAAAACCGGGTAGTTACCATATACTGCTCATTCAGATTTTTACCCAGTTATTTGCCTTCCTGTTAGCCTAACAATAAAATTTAATTATTTTTCTGAGGAATTGACCTCTGTAAAATCTACTTTTACAATTATTTTGTAGGCTTGATCAACCAGGGTAATTAGGATTTTCAGCGCCTTTTACCTCAGGATAATCTCTTCTTTTGCGTCATTGCCTACAGAAGAGGCAAATTACCAGTGGAGGGAAATCGTTTGAAGATGCGAAACCAAAGTATGTACAATGGGTGGCTTTCCTGTAAATCGACTTCATTTTGCTATGAGGGACCTTTTTGACTCTTCACGTGATCAGTCTTCGGTGGAGAGCATCACATTAATAACTGGACAAATTAAGCGCAAAGTTTGTGTAATGACTGGAGCATCATAGGGGCAGTCATCCGAATCTGGTATTAGCTGTGTATTTTGTAAATTTCTACAAATATCAAATATTAAGTACCTGTTCTTAAGGTAATGTAGGAAGGTTGGTCACCACTGAAATCCAAATGTTTGCCTTTTAAATGAGTCACACATATAAGAAACGTAGAGAGAGAAGGAGAAGGCACATTTTTGTATCCACTTAGCCATCTGCTTAAACTTCTGCTTGAATTTTCAACATATTTATCATGACTATAAATTACACAGTTGTCCTCTGGAGTTGCGGTCTTACTTTTTCCTCCTTTCTACTTCCATTTTAATTTTGCCGAAGCGTAGGAATGCAGGTAATATTACATTTTTGCATCCATTTTTATTTCAGAGATCTTTTGACCATAAAATGGTTAGTCTTTCATCTGTATTTTAGATTTTTCTCGCTTTGTTGATGTCTTTACTAAATAATTGAAAAGTTGGACGCTAGCCAAATAAATTAAGCAAAATTCTAGGCCCATTTAGAAATTAATTAAAATTTTGTGGAGTATTATAATCAGCCTTTCCTTCTCTAGACATTAATTCAAGTAAAATTAAGGCATGGCCTGCCTATAAAATTTAAGTTAATCCGCCCATTTTGGGAGGAAAAAACAATCCAACAAAGAAAACTATAAGAGGGTTTAATATGTTTCCTTAAATGTAAAACGCCTAAAGATGATTTCACAATCGCCCGCATGTAACAAAAATTAACCACTTTGTAAAATTAAATGCCGACATTTGTGAAAGAAAGATTTGCAGACGCTGGAACCAAGGGAATATTCTAACAATCCCATATGTGCATGGGTGCGTAGCGGACTGCAGGCGAAATCGTCCATTATGCACTGTTTGCTTTCTGAAGATCCAGCATCTACACGTGCGGTCTCCGGGCAGCACAAAGTTGAGTCGGCGAATATGCTCTTTGAAGAGTCATAAGAAATAATAAAAAAAGTTTAAAGAAAATGATATTGCCAAAAGACGACACAAGATGCCACACCTTTCACTACAACTTCTGTCAGTGAGAAGACACCATACCTTACCGTAGGAAGGGAAGAAAGGAGGAGGTTAGGTAGGAATGAAATGCCACCCTATCCCATATTGTTCTCTCTATACTTCAGGTAAATAGCATCTTTGCTTGACATTAGACAATCACATCCCGAATCGAAAAGACAACTAAAATAAAAGGTGAGGTATCAACAAAAGCGATCCAGAATAGTTAAGTTTGCGTATTCCTCTAAAAGCACTATGAATTACGGATTAGTTGTATTATTTTTACCTACGAATATAATTTTCTGGCACCAACCATTGTTGACTGTTACTGCGCGTTTGATTTGTCTCTGCAATGATTTTGACTGCTTTAGTAGTCAAAAATAAGTTTAAATGATTTCTTCCTGAGTTAGTATTAGAAAACAATTTTTATGGACTATTTAGAATAACGTTATCCATCTAGGCTGAGACCAAAAAAGTCTATTTTGAATAACACTTCCATCTGCACACTAGAAAGTGCACACGCAGGTATTTTGCATTTATAGATGATTAGTGATGTTATTCTGCAGCTATGCAAATATCCGTAAAGAAATTGGAAGAAAATGTTTGTATTAATTTGATCTTTAAATAAATATGCTACATGCTTCTCACATGAAGCAAAATGGCGAAGTATACTGTGTGTTTTGTGCTTGCAACACGTAATGAAATACGATCAGTACACAAGACGAAGACGGCTGTTTATGCGTCCGAAAATGCCAAAAAAATAATTTCCGTTAAATTGTCTGCTACAAAGCAGATTCTATTATTTCTGTTGTACATTATTTATTCGAGAACAATCCAATTTTTGAACACCTCTGCTTATTTTCTGTTTATTTCATACGACCTTGATTTGCGTATAGTCATCACGACTAGGGATGGCGCCTTAATTTAGTTTTACTTTAATGTATCAGAGATGGACGGACACTTAACTTAAAGGATTAAAAGGATGAGAATGGTGCTTTGCCTTTCTTCCTTTCACCTTGAATTGGAGAATGAAATCTCCTCATGAGCAAGTTTTGCGAAATGGAGTATAAGGTGTTCCTCCATATTTTTAAGAATAAAAATAGCATTCACTTCCTAATGGTCAACCGAACCTGACTGTTTCTCAAAAAGACTAAGGTTTCCTTGCCCATTCTTAGGTTGTACTACATTTAGAAGATATGTTGCACTGTTAATTCCTTAATTTCATCAGCCGATCACCACACCATTTTAGGGATACCATTCACCGTTTACCATTGTCATTAGACGACACTCCGTTTTCCAGTCCATATAGGTGCAAATCATTCAAAGCGAACATTACTGAAGGTCATTGGTGCATTTACTTCGAAATTCAGTCATAATCCATTTTTTTTCAATAAAGCACACAAGGCGTGCCAACCTCTTTGTGATCTCATTGATTCTCGAAACTAGGAGGTGGCTGATGTCCGGTACAGACCACGCCTAGTACAGCAGTATGGTATTACATATCCATACGCTCCTGGGTCAGGACAACTGGACGTGGAGAAATGCGATCTAATTGAAACACAAAGCCTCTACTGAGTGATCCTTTCTCTTTCCAGAGCTTGATCATACCCTCCTGTATCTGGCTTAAGAGTGCTACATTGGTCCCCGGAACCTTATTGATACCATGACATGGCTCGTAGCGGTGAAGTATAAGTTCTGCTAATAATTCCATGGTTTTCGTGTATCTGATGACCGTTTGTTGAATTTTTTAACCATCTTTAATCTTCAGAAGAACCATCCCGTTTATCGTTTGCTTTAGATTTCATTATGAGCATTTAATAGAGAACCTTTACAAGACTATACAAAAACTATATAATCATCGATTTGGTACATGTAAAGTGGTCGGAATTAAGCCTTTCGCGCTTATAAAAGACTTCTTTTTTGAACAATTTTTTTACAAACACAAAGCACTGCAAAAGTAGAGTGTACTCGTTTCACTAAAACAGGCTCCCTCAATTATACTTACTTTGTTTTTCTCTGGTTAAAATAATTGCATATCTAGTTCCCTCGGCCATCAGCCCTAGAAATAGCATTTGTGACAGTATGAGCTCCCTAAGTGGTGGTGAATGATCAATCTGAGAAGTCTACAAATTCACTAGTCTTTAATTTAAATCTACCTAAAATGTCGAAAAATTTTCCATACCGTAGTCACTTAAAAGAAAGTACGGGCAAAACATTTTCAAACTACAATTTAAAATTTCTGAAGATTGAACCAGGTTTGGATTAAACTTTAGGAAGACAACCTTATTTCCGTAGTATGGACACTAGTACTGGCGATGTCTACGATCTCGGAAGATGTTCCTTTTCGATTTTCTTAGAGTTTCCATTTTCACAGTTGGTTCTCGAATGTTCCAAAAATCGCGGTTCTGTTCACTCTCCTGGGATACACCTTAAGTGTACACTAATAACCATTAAAAGGCTTAAGGTCAATTCAGTACCAAAAACACGCTAGCCGAAGACCACCCGTCACTCTGGCAGGCTTTAACACCCAGCTTTCAGGATTTTGTAGGCACGTCTTATCCCTCTGTGCTCACTCATAAACCTTAGCAATGAAGTCATCGGTAGTGAAGTCTTTGTTGATTACTACGATTGGGAGCTTGATAGGATCTAGGGCATACTCAAACCCCAGCTCATGACAAAAAAAGGTCACAAAAGCGTCTAATTAATGTCCTTTCCCTTCCTTTTTTCAACCACTTAAGTCACTACTTTTTTCAACGCCGCCTTCCCGGCTGGTTTAAATACTTGGTGGGTGATTATCCCTTCTTTAGTTACCAAATTACAATGTAATTGATCGGAGTGTAAAAAGTGGAAAAAATTTGAGGTAATTGCGAAATCCCATAAAAACGTTGGCAAAGCTTTCACTCATTCCCGTGGCCAGTTCCGGGAAGATTTTTAAAAGGGTATTTGGGCTAAAATGAAAATTAATTAGCAGGTAGGTTGACAATAGAAGATTAGATGAAGGAATAATGGACAGTACGAGATGAATTTGGAGCGAATTCAGGGGACTGAAAACGATGTAGAGGGGCAAACGAAATGTATGTAGAGTTGCAAGGCAAGTATAAGGAGGATCGAGCGAATTTAATATTGATTAGTACAGGAAAGGAACTGGAAAAATTCGAGACAGAGGGATTCGTGGGTACATGATGGACGATTGATACATGTTTCTTAAGGATAGCCGACAGGTTTGTTTGTGTAAATACAGACGGTAACGAGATCCCACCAGGGTAATTAAGGGGATAAGACCTCAGGAGATCGAGGTCTTCAACGTTTACTACGTAAGTGAATAATATTTGCGTGGGTGTTCATTGCATGGATTGCTGAGATATGGGTTAATACCAATCTCTCGTTCTTACCGTGTTACGAATGGCCATGACTTTACTGTAGATATTAACAGAATAAAACTGTATTCCCACCAATGTTGACTAATAAGGAAGACTCATTAGCAGCGTTAACATTAAAATTTCTCAGAAAATAGGGGGAAAAGGCTCGTTAAATGTTTTAGATTTTCCTTACAGAAACGCTATTTCTAGAATTGTAGAAATCTTTATAAAATTTCTTCGATTCTGTCACAGTAGAAGTCAACACAATACACACAAACCCACAAAATAATGATACCTTTCTAGGGGTGGAATGTGTGTACTTTAGAATTGTACAGAAAAACTTGAGGAAACCAAAAGAAGAGAGATACTGACGAGTTTGTTTGTATAGTCAGGATAGAAATGCCAAGGCACAATAAGCACGCTTCATCACAAGTCATTTAGTCTGTTAGCAAACAATCCGGAAGGATCGGAGAACTACACATAGATAGTCATCAGCACTTGGTGAATGGCGTCTATTTATAAATGAGGCCATCACTTGCTATCTCTCTTTCACAGCTTCCCTTTCCATTTGATGTGCTTGTTCATTAATCGCTTCACTACTCACATTCGATCTGACTCAAAGTTGTTCACGAAGCCTAAATAACAAAGTATGTTGACCAACAGAATTATGCCATTCCTTTGAATGATGATGAATGTTGTCCCCGGTGGATGTGGTGCCTTCCACCTTGAGTGACTCTCCGGCAGAAGCAAATCGCTTGTTAAGGTTGAAGTCATCTCTGGGTGGGGCATAATCTCTGCACCGCACACCATATATGCTCACTTCTAGCGTGATCCCCAGACAGTCATATGAGAAGCTTTAGTAACTTAAAGAGACGCAATAGCTACGATTTCCTAAAACACAGGTACCAATCACATTCCCAATTATCAATATGCACTCCTAGATATGTCGATTTTAAAGCCTAAAAGAAATGGGCAATGACAGCATAGATCAGCATATGAATGATCTAATACATATTTCAATTAAAGTAAATTAACACTCAATCTACGGGGGCTTTCTAGTCAAATAATGGGAGGTTCTCAAAACTCCTGAGTATTTGCCACTCACTCTCCCAATTTTAAACTTAACTTATTAAAATGGGAAAAAAAGGTAAGGAACATTACCAACAAGCATCAATCACCGTTTTAGAAGATACTCCCACCCTTAGAACTCCCCACTGCCACTGCTGCAGAAAGTGCCTTCGAGCATAAAATCCAGATGTTAAATACCTCACCAAAATGCAAATCTGCAGTCACGCATTGGTGCAAAATGAATTTGTGGCAACTGTAGAAATCTACTTTAAACGAGAACTTTGAATGAAGGGCTTTGACTTCGCAGCTGAACGCTTCACCAGATCATTGTTAAACACACGCACTTACTGCAGCAATATTACTGGTTTCCGTTGTCACCCAGAAGAAACAAAAGAAAGACGCCATGCTGTTTTAAGAGCAGCATATCTGGAGAGGATTTGCGAGTTGTCTGTACCTCGTATGGGTGTGCAAATCACTCACATTAGTAAAGTGGTTAAGCGCTTCGAGAATAACGTAAAAGGCATAAGGGTGTTGGTTGTAAATTCGACAAAAAGATATAGACGTGTTTAGTAAAGAACTGCACAAAAATGTGGACGATTGCTGGAGATCAAAAGAGGGACAATCCGACCTTGTAACAACTCTCCTCTCACCGTCGCCGCTGTTCACACTCGCAGCTGTTGCTCTTTCAGGTCAGTCATTATAGCAACACTCCGACCAAGTTGAATCGGTCATAAAACGAAGAAAGTGATAAAAAAGAAAGACATGATGTTATTTCTAAATTACTGCAGTAGTGCAGTAGCGAGACCTAGTGGCAATTTTGCCCAAGTTAGGTGGTTCAACACCTCAAGCACATTCCCCAACTCATGTTCGCCTCGTGTTGCCTCTTCACTTATTTATTGGTCGGTCTTTCCTTTCCCCCCTTCCTCCTTTCCTCCCTTCTCGCCTTTATTTCAACTTTCACGTGATTGCACTTTCTTGTGTTGTGCTGCATCCCGGCTACCTGTCGCAGTTGCGAGATGACCAAAGCAGTCGTGCGGCTCGTCGGAGTCACCTGTTATAACTTGAAGGGAACTGTTAAAAGCACCAGCGTCGGTTAAAACCGGTGGATGTGAAGAGGGCTTAGTGCATCCAGTTTAGTTTGATTCTGAAGACGTGGAAGCTCTCCATTTTGCTTTCTGTGGTGCCCGTTGGAAGGTGTGGCACGTGGTATGTGGTATCGGAAGAATATATGACCCGAAAATGGCTCCACTTGCTTCCACCGACAATTCGCTCAAAAAGCGAGGCATCACATTCATTAGGGACCCAAACTCATCTTTACATGCAGCAATGCCATATTGCCATTGGCCAAAATAACCTGTGGTTGGCATTTTACGAACAACTTTGAGCAGCGTTTTAAGTGGTGAAGCGATTTGGGAATGGGAAGGGGAGGGAGGGGAAGAGAAATTGCTGAAGCCAGTCAGCAACTGATTGCCACATTCATGAATAGATGACACACAATAAGCGTTAACTATTGTCAATTTACAGTTCTTCACTGCCTCCGCGGTTGTTCGCTGAGAGATTGAATGCTTTGTGACAAGAAGTGCATATTGTACCTTTGTATTCCAACGTTGGCTATGCAAATGAACGCATCAGTATTCGTCTCCAAACGATTGTCTCACTACCCATTCCATAGTACTAGAGCACACAGCGCTTCAAATCTAGAAATATACCATTTGCGTGTGGGTGTGTAGTGGCCTGAAGACGGAACCGTTCATCATACAGTGTTTACTTGTTGAAGCCTCAGCAGCTACATTTGAGACCTCCGTGCAACACGAAGTTGACTCAGCAAGTGTTCTCTTTGAGACGCCATAAGCGCTGGTGAGTCAGTTGGGAGGATGCGTTATTGAGGTACAACAGTTAAGAAGGTGACACCGCCTTAACGCCTCCCCCTTAGTTTCCCTCATATTTATTCAGGCGACAACAATTAATTCTTCGTGGCAGCTTACTTTCATACAGATTGGAGAGTTTGGAAATTCAAATGGAACAGAAGTGGAGATAACTAGGACTTAGCTTCTCCCATCTCTTGGCTAACAACATCTCACACATGTGGAACTCGAAAATTGATAGTCTAGTCGGAAAGAGAAAAAATTTTAGACTGTGGAAGGAGAGAGATAATTCGATGAGGAGTTTTTGTTGGCATTGTTGTTGTTGTTAGATTCGCCTCTTCTGTAATTATATCTATTAAGTATGAAGCTCCGACAAATTCTGCATTTTTGGATTCAACCTTTTTGCCGAAATCATATCAGAGAAGTATGTCCAAGTCTCTAGAACCTAGGCATTACATGGCGAGAATTTGTGTCCCATCCTACGTTCAATATGCAGGTGACGGTTACCATCTCGAATTTGTGTAACGTTGTCAAACATGAACTTGGAAAACGTGGCCAATGAGTCCTATCGAGTTTACTTGGTTCACACTTCCCCTTTGTCTGAAAGTGGCTCTAATGTACATTTTGCTAAAACTACAAGTCAACCCATTAACAAGTACTTTTTGGTGTCCTTCTCGAAGAAGTAATGCTATGAGAACAAATCCTTTTAAAATCAAGTGATACTAAATCAGACTGTTCTGTAAAAGATGCCATAATTGAGTTTATCCTGAGTGGCGACAAGAAACTGAACTCCTCAAAGTGAATCTTGGTGATAAAACAAAGCAAGGCCCAATTTCTCTTTTTTATTGCCGAATCTGGTAAGGTACTTGTAAACTTTACTCCAAGTTATATTTCGAAAGGTAACAATGCCCTAAGAATCAATGTGCCTGCAGTGACCGCATCCCACTAAAATGCATTGCCTGAGGGGGTGAAGTATGCATGCACTAAAAGAAAAGCTATTGGGGATCTACATCTAGTGGGTGGGTAGGGATGGGATCGTTGTCATTCTTATGAATTGTCAAATGATTAGAATAAGCCACATTAACCATCTGTCTATTGCTCTTTACTTCTTTTTTCAACTACCTTACAAAAAACAGAAACATTTATCGTTTGCTTGCTGACTGACTAACTTGTAGTGCGAAATGCCCCATTGCTCTTCTACGTTCCGGCATCCATAACTCAACTTAGCTGCATCTACGCCAAAACCCAACCCCCATTTCCTTGGCATGCGCCTCTATCTCCATTGGACTATGCATTTTTGTGTAGTGTAGTACTCTACAGACCCTTTTATTCAATAGACGCTGTTTACCTCTCACAGGTCAAATGGCACCTATGTCTGAGACCTGTCTATACGATACACCTCAGTATGACTTAGAGAATTTAAAGAAACCTTTCAGCACTACCTCCAATGCAGTTGCCACTGATTCTTTTTCAAAAAAATAGAACCGGTTAATCCATCCTTCCATTCATCCATCCAAGAAATCGAGCTATTAGTCAGTCAAAAAAGTGCCAAGGCATTGCAATGCTATTCAATATATAGGAAAGGGAGCATGAAAGAAATAGAGCCACCGCCTCTTCCTCATTCCCGTCACCATTCTTATTCTCGTCAGTCCTATTCCTCTAGCATTTCATCGAGTGACACATGTCACCTTTACCAGCCACCAACCTGAAACAGCCACATCAAGCTGGTGTGGAAATGGAGGTGTCTGGGGATAGGGTAAGTGCCTGAGCTAGGCCTTTTACTTTTAGAGACAAAACTTTCGCCAAACGCGGAATCCACGTCTCATTCGTCTTCTCATACCCTCTGCGACTATTTTAGGCAAAGCTAACCGCTTCCTTTTGAAAATCACCATTAAACACTCAAATAGACACCAGCAACTATTTCCACTTCCCTCCAATTTTATGCCTCTTTACGCTCATGGCAAGCCTATGTGGGAAAATGCAAATTGTATTTACTAAATGGACCACTTTTGTGTTACCAGAAGGAAAGACTGACAGACACATTGTGCACTTTTTGGAAGACTACTAAACTTTACGATCATCTAGATTTCATGCGAAAATGTTTATTTTACTAAGTTTGCTTCATAGGAATCCCTTTCCTGTTATTCAGTGAAGAAAAATGCAAAATTAGTTTGCTGTAATCGCTAATGGTAAATGGAAACTAGCGTCCCGCCAGCATCAAAACAAATCTTTTTGCATATTTTTGCGGTTTTGCTACCTCGGAGGGTTATAAGTCATGGCAGTGTGTGTGTGTGTGTTAATGGTCAGTGATACAGAGGTGAGAGAAAGAGGTACGCCTACTCATTAAATCAGACAGCAAAAGGCAACAACACATTATGCAATCGCGATGAAGACTTGATAGTCATTAACCGGTGAAGTTTGATGCCCACAGTAATATGTATGTCGTTGCAGACTAGCTCTCCCTCTCTTTCCCTCGCCTTCCCCCTCTGTCTATGCATCCACCCGTCCTTTTAGCAATGCGCACTGA
>CABFON010000067.1:0-18653 GCA_900683695.1 Echinococcus oligarthrus
GAACTGAGGACTCAGGACGCGAGGATTCGAGTTGGGACCAAAGTCGTAGAGCAAAAAAGTGGGTAATTCCACTCAGAGTTGGCATGAAGACCTTGCATGGCTGTTGTTCGAGTAAGATAGGACAGTGGAATATCGGTTGGGATGTTGCACTTTCTGGGCGGGTTCCATGCAAATTTAACGAAGGTCGAGAAGTGGTTTGTTTCATCTGAGCTTATTTTCGCTCGCTATAGCCTGTCAGGATTCTCGGTTATTATTGTTTGACGAAATTTCTATTCATTGTTCACGCGCATATCTGCTTTCTTGGTTTGACTTCACAATTCTGCGGTGAGTCTATTCTCTCATGTATTTCAAGAATAGGCCAATAAACATTAAATTCGGTTCTCTGTCATTCGGCATGGTTCTTACGCATTTATACAAAGCCAACTTAAACCTGTGGGGATATTACTGCCTTATTTACTGGGTGGGGAAAATTGTCCTCAGTTTTGTGCAGAATCTAATGAAGTGTTGTTCAACTGATGGTTTTATTTTTGTTAATGGTGTCAAACTTGCTTGTACTTCCAAGGAGCCTCAATAATTTTAATCTTCCTTCTACTCTGTTATCTGCCCTTATGATCTTATGGTAAAGGTGACACAATACCGTTGGAAATTCATGGGTGAATCAAGTAAAGTGAAGCTAACCGAAGGTGATGTCTATCACTCAGGCTGGATGATATCAGTTAGGAAGTCTGCACTAACCTGGCAGTGATTGAGAGTTAATTCGTACGAACAAATGTATTGCAGGGTGTTAGAGGCTCCCAAGCGAATTTTTGGTATGTTATTCAAATGACTTTTACCACCAAGCAAATACTGTCATGGTTGTTCTTTCTTCCACTTTGTTCGACTGTGCCAAGGGTTTCGCTTTTCAGGCCGAAACAATTATTAATACAGTGAAACATTTCTTGTGTGGGTTATGATTTATTCGTAAAAATATTATGTACGAAAAGACAAATACCAGATTACAAATAAAAGGAATGGATATTTTCACCAATTAGCCATTGGTAAGAAGGCGTGGAATTCATGCTTTGGGGCGCCTTGGAAGTGTGCTGCATGCTTCGGCCCATACGAGAGATAGACATTTAATCATTTAAGATGCTGTGCCTTCCTCTCCAGCTTGGGGTCGACCCTCTAATTCTTCGTTTTTTAATTTGCTTGACGCGAAGAAGCGTCCTCGCATCAATTTCAAAGGACATGCCATGTCTTTCAGTGTGAGCGCCAGTATGATTTCTAAAGAAAAGGAGGTTTGAGTTATTGAATTAGGCGTTACTAGGGGTAGTGAGTTGTAGTGCTCCAATTTCGTACTTCAGAAACTAATTCGAAATCGCGGACGGCCTGCCTAACGCGTAATCTTCCATTTTCATGCATAAAAATTCAGCTTGGAGATGTTCTGTTTGTCTTTGTTGGTAGGAACAGGTGGTGAAATTTTATGTTTAGTGTATTTCGGTTAGGGGTGTTATGTGAAGAATGAAACAGATGGTATTTTTAATAACTTTTCCGAAAAGTGTTTTTTCCTATGACATTAACGTCGTAATAAGGGTTGCTACCAGGTTCGGAGTTTACCACTACTACTTATGAAGAAGAGCTTTTTTCCAGATTTCACTGTTCTCATTTTTTTTCACAAGCGGTTCGTTGTATGCATTTCTACACTGAGGGGGTAGTGAGTTGACTTCCGGATTGTTACCACTGGCTATCCTCAAGGGAGGTTTGTTTTTAAATGAATTCACAATCATTCCAATCGAATAAACACTTGCTTTGTATCTGGAGCGGCAAGCTTGCTATTATCAAGAAAAAGCCCTTATAATGCTAAAGATGGCAGCACTGAAATTTTCTTCTCAAAAGTGATTCGTTGTTTTTGTAACAAATTTCTGTTTTGTGGCGTGAAGCAGCTCAGAAATCACACAAAAGCGGGAAGAGCCTAGAATAGAAAGCTAAATCGTGAAAAGGTTAGGAATCATATAGTCAACCGGTTTGCCTTTGGGTAGTGCATATTCACGAATGTGGGTTTGGGGCAACCTTTAGCAGCAGCCACAAAGTGGGACTGAAAAAAACCAAGCATGAAATTTACCGCTAAAGCAAATAAAGGCTTAGTACCTTGAGCTGTCATCATTGTGGCTCTACTGCATAAATAAATTTCGCATTTTTCATTCGTCAGTTAGCCAAAATGCTTTAACTGTTGTATACGGTGCGCTCTTTAGTGCTCCTCATCCCCACCTCGTCTCAAATCGTGGGTTAAATCTGGTGGATAAGTTTTAATTTTGTTTGCTTTAGGAACCGAGTTTATTTCAACTCTGAACCCGTGATTGCAACGGTCTCTTGTGGACCATTTAAAGAAAGCCCAGTCTCAGAATGTGGGTTTTGGAAATGGTTTCAAAATAGGTTTCTTGCGATAGCTCATTTTAGGTTTGGTGATTTAGTTTCAGGTAAAGTTGCCTGTCGCTACTGAAATGGTCATTTGAAATTAACGAGTAACAATCTCCCGGAGTACTCCAAGTGGTCAGTGAAATAGTTTGCTTACGCCTACATCAATTGAAAAGGGGTGATCATAGAAGATGAGCAATAAATACGGCTAGTGTCTACCTAGTTGACAACCTGAGGGTAGTTACCCTCTTTCCCTTAGAAACACGGGCACTAGTCAGTTGGAAGAACCAGTCTTACTTTGGGATAGAACAATAGAGATACCGTTTCATTCAGTTCCTCCTTCCGAGGTTTTTTTAAGCTCTGAGTGCCTTCAAAATGTTCTTCTATCAAAAAACATTTGAAAACATGGGAAAAAATCGCAGTCCAGATGTCTGAGAACCAGAAGTGAAATGGGCTTAAGGGTGGCTGTAACTAGGCTTTCTCAATTCTGGTAGCAGATTATTTTAGAGTAATTGAACTGGATGAATTGAAGCTCATAAGAGAAAAAGCTGTGCATCATAACAGTGAATAAATTCATGGAATAAAAGTTTTGGAAATTTTTGTGGTTCTTCAACTTTGGTAATGGGAAAACAGCGGCATTTGTCTGGTTATCATATGCATTTCAAAGGATCACAGTTTCGGAAGCATAGGACTGTGACGAAGCTTTTTAAAATCTTTTTAGGATCTTGCAAAACGGAAGGCTTACATGGGCGTGTCGCCTACTAAAGAAGCTGCTTATTATTATTAATGGGAAATGCTACAGAACAAAAGAGACTCCAACAAAGAGGATGTAAATCACCTTGATTAGTAGGAACAAAGAACCTTTACCGTCGTTTCCATTTTAACACCGCTGGGAAATAGTAATGAAGAAAGAAGAAGTGCTAATGGAAACTTTCTGGAAAATTCAGTACATATTTGGCACTCAAGGAGACTGTAGTCATTACTGTTAAATAAAGACGGATTTCAATCTATTTTCGTCACCGATATTACGCCTATTTTGAGAAATGAAACACTTTTTGCAGGGTAGTGAAATGGCGGCGACGTTGTTGACTATCTGATGGAGTGCTAATAATAAGGGGATGAAAATTTAGAGATTTTGAAAATATTGTAAGTACCAAAATGTCATCAAATCATCATCAGGGTATTTGCATTTGGGTGAAGGAGGTGGAACTTTACTAGTTGAGTCTGAATTATTATTAAGATGAATAAATTCTAACAAAAGTTAATCATACTCCAATTAAATATCGTAAATAGGATTTCCTTTGTAATAAAAATTGGCGAAGGACTGGTGACGTGGTACGAATTCTCAAAGAATAAGAATGATTTTTATGAAAACAAGCCCAGTGCCTCATCCTCAGTCTAAAGTCTTCCTTACTTGTAAGATTCCTAAATAATTTGAAACATTTTACATAAAATTTAGTCACCTTGGGCACTGTCATTAGTCTTATAAAGCTTTAAAAAGTACATATTTGTTTGACAAGCGAAAAGAAATTCAAAACCATGTTTGATTTGGGAATAAATAAGAAACACCATGACCTCTTATAGTACATTTAAATTTGGGTCGACTTTTCTGAAAGGATTGTTTTTGAATAGAAGTTTTTCTGTCTGTGTCCTGGAAACCATTCTGATGGTTCATGTCTTCGCGTTGGTTACCGGATAACTTACGGCTCCCTGGTATGGCCTCCACACCATGCCAATAGTCTCAGCTCTTCTGTGCATCATTAGTGCCTCCCCTGCCATGATCCTGTGACTACTTACGACTTCAGGAAATAGTCAAGGTGATGCATCTTGTTTAAAAGACTGCAATATTTTAATGTTGACAGAACATCTTCTCAGTTGATTCGCCCACTTTATAATAAATTTCAGTTTGCATAATTATACAAAAAGAAAATTATACTATTTTTTCTTACATGGGCATACAAAATCTTGAATGCTCCAGGAAGCATTCCTTTAATAAAAGCCAACAAATTAACAAACCATGTGTATTTTTTGAAAAAAAGGAGAATGAGAGTCCGTTTTTAAATAAGCTCTTTAAATGAAATGATAGGTGATACGACCACGAAGCCTTGAAACTGGCTGCGGATAAAAGAAACAGTTTTGTGCTCAGCTTATCATTAGGGTTGTCCAAAATTAGGCCAATTTTGAGCTCGTTAATCATTAAGTAGAAATAAGTTTTGGGCAAAATTATGCTGTTATATTATGATTTATTTAGTGGTTCAGTCGCGGTCTTCAGAAATCACCTTTCCTATTTTCCATTATTTAAAAAGGGATGTATGAAATTATCACCTATTCATGCATCGGTTGAAGATTAAACTGGTCCCTCCCTTGGATGTCAAAGTTTTTGTTGAAAGTATTCTTGTATATCTAAGTCGCAAGTTTGCAAACTGTGGTACTATTTTCAATTCATAGATTTGTGTCATAATTCAATCTGAGTAATGTCAACAGAAGCAAAAATTAACAATGTAAGGCTAAGTTACCGGGTGTCGGTGAAAAAGATTCGCCAATTTCTTCAGCATATTTCTCATCTCTTACGTGGTTCCATCTAGGTTAAACATCAATTTCTGAAACTCAGTCATGCGTGATGATGCGACCTAGGCATTTACACGCCCAAGGCAATTTCGAAGATTTGTTTTGGTCGTGTGGTCATACTTTCTACCACAAATAATTTCTATTGTTACTTAAAGAAATTATGCCTAAATGCCGTGTGCAAACTGTATCATGTTGCCAAAAATTGCTAATGTCTTGACAATTAAATAGCATATTGTTTCACACTCGTTGAGGTCGAGTGTATTCCGTAACTATGTGCAAAAAGGTAATTTTGGAATTTTTATTTAACGCTCTTCTTCATTAGTACCCTTGGAGAAGTTAACTAGAACACGTTGACCATTGTTACTTACCTAGTACTCCAACGCTAGCAACAAACCAAAAGAAAATGTCGTAGTGCTGATCGATTGCTTGGTAAGAAGTAGTGATGGAAAAAATGATTGCTGAGGATGCCTGAAATTAAAAAAAAATAAGTATTTAATAGATCTCTTCTTGGGACTATATAACTGTCTTGGGATTGCAATCAGAAAGCAATAATTCTAGCCTCCATACTACTCGGATTTGTTATTTGAAAGAGGTATAAATATTTATTTTAGGTGAGTTTTTATTGTGCAACCAGCAACAAGGCCGGGTTATTTTTCCACTCTATCAATGTCTACCTGCTTTAGCAGTAAATGCCAACAACAAAACGTCAAATCCAAACTAGATATAATTTTTGAAGGAATTGCATGCATCAAGATGAAAGAAAGAGGGATTTTAGGTTGTTCATGGTGTTCGCTAATAAGTACAACTCGGACTAACGAAAATGATCGTCGATATTAAGAGCTGAGGGTTCCGAGCTCTGGGATTCGCTTAAATCGCTTAACTCGTCTGTCTATCCCTCCAGTTCTCATCATTCCACTCCCTCACCATCCAGCTCACATTGCTAGGAGACGTGCTATTTTAGAGCGAGGGAGCAGATCACTATGAATCTTTTAATGAAAAAAATTGAAGACATTGTGCGGCTGAGTACTGGAACAAGCGCAACATGATTATTTTACTAAAAATCTGTTAGAATTAGTCATTTAGAAAATGAAAAGTGTGTCTCATATCCGAAAAATTCCATAGATTTTAATGCTGCTGAATACGTTGGCTATGAATAGATCTGCATGATAAGGAGGGGAAAGAAAGGAGTGAGGAAATAAGCACTGCACCCTCATCGTCTTTATTTTCCTGATTTTCTTACAAGTGTCTGCTTATTATCCAATGTTCTTGGCACTGTTAATAAAAATCGCATGCAGAGTACTTTGGACAGTTGGGTAATAAGTGTGAGGTAGAATTCAAAGCGATTAGAAGTAGATTTTTTTGCTTTAAGAGGCAAAACACTTAATGAAAGTGGAATTCGTAGGCTTAAAGGCTATCGTTGAGAAATGCTTACAGGCCGTAATTTGAATGCTGAGGCAAAAAATAAGTTAAGAAGCTTTCCGCAACTGCGTAACTTGGTTATAAAACTGCATACTCTTAGATGACGACCTTAAACAAAAGTCGTTAATGTGGGTTAATTAGGAGGCCTCTTTTGTAGCTAATTTCTAAATCTGTTGGCATAATACACCTCTGTCAAGGGAACCACTCGAAAATATACAACTTGGGCAATTTAAACCAAACATTAATGAATAACTTAGAATAAAGAGTTCTGCGGAGTATTCAGGAAGGTGTACCCCTTAACTCCTTTCACTAAAACCGCAATAACGCCAATTATTTTATTATGCAGAATTCATTTGACATAAATTTGAGATTTATATTGAGAGACAGCGCTAGTTGAACATTGGATTAATAGAATCACGGTCCACAAATACGCACAAAACAGGATTGCATTAAAGGTTCCAGACGACTAGGCTGACCGATGAAAGATTAAAGGTGTCAAATAGTGAAAAACCCCTTTTTAGCTTTACGCTGGCATACCCAGGAAGCCACAAATCCCATCCTCTACATATAGGTGATGACATAATTCACCTTTTTTCAAAGACAATGATAGGTCAAAGTTGTCATGCAGCTTATCGCCTTTCTTCCATGCTGCTAGCCTCTAAAACTTTATCCCTGTAAATTTTCCGTCCCATAATCTATTCAGGCATAACTCAGCACCTATATTAGTGGCTGCGTTGGTAAACTCATTTCAAAAGACTAGCAAAGACCAAAATTTCGCTGCTTTTAAGTATTTATTGCCGGTGGGTAAATCGTCAGAGACACACTATCGAAACCACATATCTTTCACTTAAAACTTTCCAAAAGATCACTTTTAAACATCCTTTTGAAATAGCACACACATTTTACGCGCAATTTCTAGCAAAAATCATCTCCAGAGAGATGGCACTACAGGGTATGGTCTCCTCGATTCCCCCCATTGTTTTGAATTATAATCTTATGGGAGGGAACCTGGAACAACCAACGTACCGAACAAAAACAGAAGGCTAGGTTAGTCCCAAAGTCCGACAGAGGAGCAATTGCTTCATTGTTAGCAACGGCTATAACCACGTTGACAGCGGCCATAGCAAAGTGCAGGCCAAAAACACAAAATGCGTAGAGCATGAACGACTCCAGACCAATTTTCTTCACCAGAGGAAAGAGACCAACCAGAGTTGTGAGGAGCAGTAGAAAAAGTACAAGTGGCGCCTATGGGAGTGTACATGAATTTTCTATAATACGGCAAATAATTGCAGCCTTAGTTTTAAAAAATGACTTGATTTATTGTGATATATCAGCACCACACATGTGAAGTGTGTTGTATGACAGTTAATGACATATGATTATGCTTATAATGGTAAAAAAGATGAAGGATGATTCTTGCCTAAAAACAAGCAGTGCTTAAACAACCTGGTAAATTTGATTCTTCGTTTCTTAATCACAAGTTTTTAAGGATTTTAAAAATTCCCGCCCACTAGAGCGCCTAACATTTGTGGCGTTTAAAATTAAACACATGTTTTCAGTTTTGACAAACTACCCTCGTCTAAATACATTCTTTGAAGATTCTCTTGTGTAGATAACTCCAACCAGTACAGCCATATTCACTTAAGTTTTTTTCTATTTAACAAAAATTTCTCATGTGTTATTTTTGCATAACAGGTACAAAAGAGAATGTATTATAATTGACGACTTTTGTTCTACCTTAAAGGATGCCTTTGAACAGGCTAGTCTGGCAATTACGTAGCCAACGCAATTAAAAATACCGTTCAATGTAGCCACGATGACAAGGGAAATCGCATCAAAACCTGTGGCCTTTCCATATACCTAAAAAGTGGACAGACGGCCAATTATAAACAAAGGAAAAACCTCTGCTTTCTCAAAACGTATTGTTATTGTCTTTATTTAAAACTTGAATACTATAAAATGAGTTCGGGCAATTTCATTGTTTAATTTTCTTTATCAAGTTGTGGATTGTACTCAGAAATGTAAGATTTTGCGGACCATAGACTCATTTAAATATTTCAGAGAACAAGAAGAACCTGTATTTTAAGGATTTTTGCAATTAAGACTACCAATCATACTAAAAAGGGGCTTCAACTTGAAGTTTATCGAGAATTTATGCTTTATGCATAAAAAATGGAAAAAAAGATGGTCACTTATCCCGGCGCACGAAATCAGTAGTATCATGCTGGTTGTAGTGTTATTTTTGGATGGAATTAAGTTTTGCCTAATTTTTTTACGATAGTGGTGCTGATTTTCGTCAGTGGAACTACCGTGTCAACAGAAAGCTTTAGCTTAGTTCAAGCATAGCATAAACTATGGGATCTAGTAATCCATGAATTTTCGTCCCACTCACTAAAATTGCATTTAAATAAATAAATGAAAACAAACCTTTACTTCAAAATTAACATATCGTTTTAACGCGCTCATTAAAAAACAAATAGGTCCTACAAAACGGCTTCGTCTTCTTTTCCATAAGTATTGCTACAACTAATGACGTGTATCGTTCATCATTGATAGATTTAATGCCTTTGTAAACAGCATGCAATAATTACAAAGCAATGTTTGTTAAAGCTAGTTGTTTGCTTACATAGACACTCAAACTTTTTCCATGCTAGTTACAAATCTTCTAAGCTGCGATATTTCATGGTGACTTCACGAGTGACTTGAGACACTTATTGCTGGGAGTTGCGTGTCTGGAAAGACAACTGCACTGTCAAGTGCTTCAAAGATTCTACTTCATAAAATTCTGCTCCACTTTTATCAAACTTAAATTTCTTCTTAAGTTGATCGAAATCCACCACAAACTCTTTAACAATCATAGGATTTTATTTTTAAGCTTATGCGCTGCATAATTTTCAAATATAACAAATATTAGAAAAACGCAACTTTGGTCACCTTAAAAGTTGATATTATCGCCATCCTGGGTATAACGTTTAAAAAGTTCAAAGCATTCATGATGTGTATCTCGGGTTTTTTGACAGCTTCTTTGAAGTTTCGTTTGGTGTTCTTAAAGCTAAAATTGGAATGGTATTTCGGTAATCCTGCTAAAAATACTACTTAAAGCACTATCGAAAGTCAAAAATCACGTGAAAATTATCATAAGAGTCAAAGCCTTATTTAACAAATAACCATAGTCAAGAGAGAGAGCCCATCATTTCGTTTGTTCCCTTTGAAATTATGAAAGGTAGTCAGCATAACAAACAGGTATTTGTGCTTTTTGAAAAAAAAAACATCAACTCAAAATTATAGCAATCGTTGTTTGCCATGCACCACTGTTTACTATTCCCCTTTTAACGCAAATCATCCATTACTTTGTGGCGTCCAACTTTGTTTTGAAAGGTGTGCAATCATTGTTTGGCAAACAATTGTCCCGAAAACTTTTTAAATCTCCCGAAGGAATCAATAGTGCATTAGTGGTGGTAAAATTTAGGGCAAAATCCAGCTCTAAGTAATTAAAGAGTTATGAATTAAATCAAACCAGGTTCAAATGTTACAGACTTTTTAATGTAGCATTTGCTATTTTTCCCCTTGTTTTGCGCAATTATTAATGCAAACCTTAAATAGAACACATTTCTGGATTTGAAATCTTGTTAAGTCTAAAGACTACTTACTTAGCCAGAAGGAGAGACTTTGAAGTTATTGCTCAAGAATTGACAAATTGTATTATAAACCATAATATACAATAGAGAGTATAGACATTGATTCAAACAAATGACTAGTAAATATCAAGTAATGTAATATGATCCAAAGGGCACCTAAAATGCTCTAAATTTATTTGTCCAAGAAGGAAAAAAGTAAACTGTAATTTAAAACACCTATTCTTAAGAAAAAAACTATTTTGTAGAATACATCTTACTTTACGCATGCTTGTCTTGATTGTTTTACCTAAAAGTGTAAGGAAATGACATTTTGAACAATAATGAACACATAAAGACACACTTCACTCGGTGTAAAAATGTGTGCATTACTTCTTAGTCTTCCAACCCCTCTGTGGACCAACAATAAATCTTTTTCCATGTCTTTTGCTACTCTGCTCTATTTCAAAAGAACAACAGCCCACACTTAATAGTTACGGAAAGAATTCATTTCCCGTAGATAGCTGGCTTAGAAGGGTCACGAAAATTTCATTTCTCGATTTCGAGTTATGCTAACTGGAAACAAGTTTTAATATCTAAAAGCCTGCTTTATAGGAATTCTTGCTTCCGAGGAAATGATTTTGCTTCTGGTACTGTTTTAAAGGTAGTATTATTCCAAATAAACTCCAAATAGACCATCTTCTACTCATTAGCAATATTTCCCAAATCAAACACTACTTAATTTCCTTCAGAGAGATACTCCATCCAATCACATTTATCGCGTGTACTACTACTTATGCCGTAGGTGGAATTCTGGCTATGATGTAGGATATTGGCATCATCTTTGGTCTTGTCTCACGCCATGCGGCAACTGGTTGTGAAGAATCTTTGTAGTATTCGGATAAGAAAGCGATCAATTCAAATAGAATTTGAGTACAAATGTCACCAAAATACCGGATTACCTTTGTGAAGCTAGAAGCGATGAAAGAGAACGCGAAGGCGACGGATTGGATAACAAAGATAACACAGCCTATTATTAAAAATATATTGGAGCAGGCCACCTCTGAACTGTGAAATGAAACAAATAGGAGTTTTAATAGTCAATTAGCAATAGATACATAAATTCTACCCTGAGCTCACATTATCTAAAATTTGGTGTTGCAGATAAGTTTGGGTTGGTAAAATGCTGGGGAATGCTTGTTTTCCTGAGAATTTCTATGAGATGGTCCGTTATGGGAAGATTTAAGAGAATTGGGTATTTAGAGTCTAGCAAGATTCGCTCAGTTTCTCCACTTTTACTTAACCTATGAGGAATATATTGTGCTAGACCTATGAAATAAAAAACTGTCTCTCAATTCGAAATATGAAAAAGGAATTTTCTTAGCTGCATTGTGTGCCAGTGAGTAAGTCTACTTGTCGTATTTGAAGCGGTAAGCAGCAAACACAGTTCGTTGTGAATGCATAACAACGGCATGGCCGGCATAAAGAAAACCAAACTGGGGACATATTTTTAACTTACTGGGGACGATCGGGTAGATGTTCAGCTTCTATGACAATCGCTTGAAGAGGAACGAACACAATAGTGCCAAAACCTAAGGCTGATCCCACAATCTGCACTATGGTCTCACTGCATTGTGGGCAATGCTTCAGAAGGGAATAAAGAGAGTAAAAGTTGTGAATTACGGAATCACAAATACTTAAAAAACCGCTCATAAATTAGTTGATCGACTTTACTAATCCTGGGTATTTAAAGTAGTCATAGCATTTACAAAATCAAAGGTTGAGAACGAATTTGTGGTTTATTTAATTTTGATAAGGGTCGGTTATGAGAATAATTGTTGTATTTAATTCGTTTAAAACTTATATTTTTATATTCTGTTCCAAAGCGAGTGTTTTGTTTGAATGGCATCCATATATCACTGAAAAAGATTATAAAAATAGATATTTCAGGTTTTTGCCAATGGTTGGTCGAAAATAATCATCAAATAATTTGAGACAATAGACATTCCAATCTATAATCCTTTCCAAGTAAGCATATTCCTAAGAATGTTACTTTTGTCGATTTTTTGCCCCTTTAATTTAAGAGGAACTAAATCACACTTCCATTCCACCTTATTTTTTTTCCATCTAATTATGCAACTGATTAATGTCTAAGGAATATGCCAGTAGGGAATAAGGTGGTATACTCCCCGTCTCCATTTTCCTTGGGGGACCTCTTTATGTTCGTTTGCAAGATTTATCTCTTTGAACTAAATCTGTAGATTAATTCTGCTACTGCATACTATACTCGTATCAAATGTCACACAGGACCTTTGCAAGGAGCCTATGCAGTCTTGGAATGCAGTTAGACCCAATTTGTAAAGTTTGACTCACTTCCGCCCTATTTAGCCCATACTTTACAATGAAAGCTCGCCATAGCATAAATATTAGTGTCAGTGATCTAATACCCGTCAATTCCTTGCTCTGCCTAGAAACAGAGACCTTTTTAAGTCTCTAAAAGTTAAATCGTCACCGCGAGTTACATCAAACCTGCACGCACTTTCCTAGTTATTTCACAATTGGTTCAGATTATCTATCCATTCCTAAGTTAGTGGTCACTTTTACGCCAGACTTTATTATTAATAAGCATTGAAAATGGTGAAATTGAAAACATTCTTACTGCTACGGTGCGTTTTAACGTGACTGCCGAAGAGAGGCCCATGCCAATTCCAAAAAGGACGGAATTGGTAAAGAGGAATGCCACCATCCCGTTATTAATTGACCACATGGTGAGGAATGTTCCACCACTGAATGCAAGCAATACCATCCTGTGAATTTTAGTGTATCGTTCACGAAATGTAATAAGTAGAAATGTTTAACATTCATGAATCAGAGATAAATGCTTAAAGTATTTTAAATAAAGTGTTTGGAAGGAAGAATCACAAAATTTACCGTTCAGAGAGGAGAGATGTATGAGTTGTCCTTGTGCAAATTTCAAGAACTGCTAGGTATGTCCTTGGTCTTAAAAATACTGAGACTTCTCAATTAATATCATCTAATTTTTGCACTTTTATATTCCGAGAACAGATTAACATTCAGCCATTTTGCAGTTCTGGAGACTGATTCTTAGTAAAGTGATTCCATACGTTAAGGTGAATGAAGTTTCTATACTTACATACACACGTGTTTTGAGGTCTTTTCTAACGCCTTATAATAAAGATAACTCAATTTTTTATTCATTTGTTGTGCTTTATTAAAATCAGCAACAATAACGAATTTGCTAAATAAGGAGGACTATCTTCGAAATTATTAGACCACTATAAACACTGATCAGTTTTTTATTTTCTGAGTTCCTTGTAAAAATATCTTCAATTGGAAACATAAAGTACCTTAACAAAGCATTATCAAAACAACAGCGGGAATCAGAAGTTGTAGATAATTTTGAGATAATACTTTTTGAAAGGGAAGCACTCCCCTCTCACCAGTCCAAGATTACCCGGACGCAAACTGACCTCAGTGTAGAGTCAAAGGTGCCAAATCTTCAAGCCAAGTTTTATCCATGCTTAGTAAGTTCAGAACCAAAGTAACTTTCAATAAAATGCAAAAAATTGTTCCTAAAGGGTATGATAATTCATATTTATTTTTATTTTATTATTTTAATCTGGAGTGAGTCCTTTGGAAAGACTATATCCTTCCGCTTTCTTTTGATTGAATCGCTTGTGCTACTTTTAAATAGGTTGACACACTTTTTCTGTCTATTTTCATCTTTAAATGACAGTCACTATTTTACAAATCATGCAAAACAAAATATCCACTTTTTAATGTATTGGCTGATTCTCCTTCAAAAGGTCCATTTATTGTTACCTTTTGCGTAAGACTCCAGATTTACCGGAAATTAAATTGTAGTTTTTTTCATTTAAAAATATGTTTTTTAATTAACGAGTAATACCATTAGTTATGTGGCACTAACAAAAATCCTACATAAAGTCTGTTATATGGATGGCGTCCTCGTATTTAGATGTCAAAAATGAAAACATGTAAGACGAAAACCAGTGCATGATTTTTTTTTTACCTTCAAGAGTAATCACTTCATGAGCAAACTTTTGCGGATTTCTGAACCACACCTGTATAAATCTTCATTAGGATGATCGTAAAGGCAGTTATGGTACAAGTACTACAAAACACTTTTTATAATTACAGATGAAGGTGATCAGCATATTGACCAGATGCTTATCATCCAACATTTTACACATTTAGGCAACGTACTTTTTCATCATGCATTCGACATTTGTCTGGAAAATTTTACAATTCTGTTTATCTAATATTTTATACAGCCAGTCATTAAAAAATCATTTGATCACTGAAATTATGATGTGTGTAAAATTCAAGCTGTTTCTTTTGTAGTTTAGTAGCCTCAAGAGCAGTTCCGTTTCATCTTAAAGCAGGACCATTCTGTCTTAGTATTTCCTCTCCTGCCTTCCAAATTTTCGAGGTCATTTTACAACAAATTAGAAATGAAAAGACGCCTTAAATATATTACCGTTTTTATTGCACAGGTCACTTGTTCACTCGCCATAGCTTGCCAAAGTCAGTATATTTCTAAATTATCCGTTACATACCTACTGATTAGGCATTTCCACATTTATGGAGAATTTAAGTTTCTAACTACGTTTTTGAGGTGGTGACCTTCTAAGAGTGGGTAGTAGGAGGTAATCACAGATTGGTTCGACTTTGATGGTTGTAATAACTAAACGCGTTCATTGCGCATAAATTGTGTCCTCATGAGCACGGGCTTGAGGTAACAATCTCCATATCACAAATGTTCCGATTCGGCATAAGTAAAATGGTATTATCATAAACATCTGGCATATTTTCCGTTTATTTTCACAATAATTTTTTATTTGCTTAACTTGTGGTTCGGCTTCGTGCTACCTCTGGGCGACATGGCAGCCGGACCATGCCAGTGATTCCCTTCCCCAGTAGTCCTACTGTACGTCGGCAATACCTATTATGCCTTAGTACTTTGCCTTCTTCCGATTTCAGGGAAAGCTCGAAACACAGCAGTTATTATATGTAATTTGCAGAATAGCAAACCAGTTTATTTTTTTACCGATTAACGAGTAATAATAATTTTAATTCTTTGCGTTTATCAGGTTAACTTTCATTTACATTAAATTACACTTTGTATAAAAACTAAATTATACTGCGTTCGAGTTGCACCTATTTAATCTTATATTTGTTTATTAGAGTTTTCGAGGAAGTTAAAGTATCTCACAAATAAATAGACATTTACTCATTTATCTTTAAGGCCATTCCAACATATCGCAATATTTTGAAGTGTAAAGAGACCTAGTAAAGTCGTGGAAGTCATTCCATGATCAAATATTTCGCTCAGAAGAATCCTTTAATCAACTTCAAAATTATCACACAGAAAGTAGTTAGAAAGGCAATATTCCAAAATATTTGCATCTTATAAAAGAATCGTATGATATTAGGCAAAAGTAGGTTCTTATGCTTTGGCTTAACGGACTCAACTGTTTAACTCTTGGTTTTGGAAAGGGTGCCATGTTGGGTTCCGCCATCGTATTTTTTAGCTGGGCGGGCTGGTCTTTGGGCCTTGTCAGTAGGGCCAGTCCCTACTGTTTGCCAAACATACATATATTCCACCCAAGTATAATGTTTTCTTTCGTCCCCAGAAAACTCTTGGAATACAACATAATTTGTAATACGTCTACTTCAAAAAATCTTATCCAGGTAAAGATAGCTCCAAAGTTGCTGCAATGTAGCACGTAGAAGTAATAGATGCATATAAATATACAAAAAATAGGGTAAAATACGGCAATACATGAAGACTGGCTGTATACACTAAATGTATTTGCTTAAACAACCATTAAAAGCTGTTTAAATTATCTCACTCAATGTGATATGGTAGCCTACTTTGAATCTATAATTTCTAACCATTAAACTGTATAGATCAGCAACTTCTATGGCATACGAATCCTCATTATTTTGTAAAACTATTCAAAATTGCTTGAAAGTCCCGAAAATGCATTATTTGCACTGTTGGTTCCAGAAACTGTGCGTGCTTTTAACCACCCCAACAGTAAAATGGAGGTCAAGGACACTAACGTAGTGTTCCGGTCTACATAGTCCCTAATGTAAATGATTTTTTACCTTTTTAGGTGCCTTAAGTTAGTAATTAAGTCGTGAAGGGGTTATGCAATTATTCCTTAAAAGCAAGTCGAGATGTGGATTGTATGCAAAATTATGTAAGCGCGTGGTTATGTAGCATACCATAGGATAAAAAAGATTAAATTCTAACGTCCCCTAATTTAAAAGCAGTCATTTGTCAAATGTTCTCTTCATTGGGCTTTGTTTTGCGTAAGGGCGCGCATGCTAAATATTGACATTGGAAGGCGAAATTTTGACAAAGGTCATGTCATTTTAACCATGGGCTTCACCCTAACTGCCGTCCTCTATTATGTACGGGAAAATCTAAAGGGAAATGGCTTTTGCCCAGTTTTATTCCGAACTTAAATAATTCCACTTTGCAAGAATTGACGTTCCTTCAGTGGAAAAAATTCACTGATTCCAAGTAGGCTTCATTGGGTTTGAAGTGAATTTTGTTGAAGAACTGTCTTTTTTGAACAAATTCTCAGTGGTTGATGATTTTACAGAGGGACGAAAAGGGCTTGTATGCACTTAACTTAGAAGGAGTGTCCTAAGTAGACATTAATCTCTATTAAAAATTTCCACACGCCCACAAGTTAAGTGTTTTGGACTTTCAGAACTACGGCTTGTTACCACATTTTGAGGGGTATCTGAAATCGCAATTTATAACCTATGTGTAAATGGGTCATTTGTGCCGTTTTCTGTCACACTAAAATGAGCTCAGTCTTATCTTTAAGTTTTAACTTGATTACTAAAGAGTTTATCAAAAATTAACTGACGCACCTGCAGAATACAACTGTAGCAAAAAGAAGGCCCACGTAGGGCACCCACTGGGAAATGAGTTCTCCCACCGGCGTAAAGATGGATTGTGCAACAACTGTCGATCCAAGGAACCATATGCTTTCACTGGTAGTAACCCCCAAATGCAGAATGAGATAGGTGTTGAGGTTTCCTATTTAATTGTCAAGTCATATTGACCCAAAGTAATGAGGAGCTCACCTATCGTATTACTGTGTCCGAAGGAGAATTCCAGCAGGTAAGAACCTACAACGGTTAGAATGCCAAGGCCCTGTTCCCTCGTGCAACAACACCTCTTTCTACCACCCATGTTCCATGTTGGTAGAAGTAGCTCGGCATTACTTATATGAGTGGAAACTTCACTCATTCGCACTTTGATTGGACTGCATCTCCATTGGCTTATTGGATACGCTCAGAGGACATTGTTCTGAGTGCGATTTTGGTGGAAAAGGTACCAACCCCATCCTATTCGCCCCTAAGCTCTACTTAAAAATAAACTGTCGGGAGTGATTAGGCAAACTCCATGTTTATTTCTGTAAGACGTGGTACTAGATTCACACAAATTTTGACATAATTTCCAAAAAACTTGAATTTTGTACAAATACTTAAGCATACAAAACCGATGTAAGTTTTCGAATTTTGACCATAAAGTGAATAATCGCAGAACCAATTCGTTGCATAAAATCACAGGCATTATTTGGAGAAAGCCTGGATGAAAATCGGCGTAGAACTTGCTTCACATGTTTGCCGTCCAAAAGTGGTTTCCATGGCATTTTATGAAAAAGTTGTCATTGGTCCGCATTAATGGAATTTGAAGTAACGAAATTGTTGCTTTCACTTAGCCGTTCCAATATCCCGATTTAGCAAGAATATTCACCGTGTAAACAATCTTCATAGATTCCTTCAACGAAATAAATGATGCCCACTGCAGACCGACACTTTATACGCGTTTTCGCATTAAGGACCTTCAGGTAAACAGTCAGAATGACCCGCTTTGTCACGGTATTTGAATGATGGGTAATGTGATAAGACCAAATCCACATTATTTAGTTTTAAATTAGAATCCACATTTTAGGTCTTTTGAAACTAGTAAATTACCAACAGCTTTATAGAAAATATGGAGACATAATGACCCTAGGACTACAACGAAAGGTATTAAAAGTTATGCTAGCAAAACGTCAATGCGATTTTTTACGGGTTTTGGCGAAATTTGACTTTAAGGACATTGATAAAAAAGTTTTTTGGTTTCATAGGTCAAATAAGTTGCATCTTTGAAATGTACTAAACAAGCGTCTTTTCAGAGCCTAAGGCGCAAAGCTACAAACCTATGCTTAACTATTGTTCAGGACTTTAAGCGAGGGAACGGATTTACTGAGCATAAAAATAAAACTAGAATCTGCAAAGCTTGAGACAAAGATTTGCGTTGTAACTATTATTCCCTCAGATTTTATAAGGAGCTGATTGCGACGATGTGATTATAAGTGACTAAGTTCCTTTTTCATGCAGTAGAATGCGGAATTTTTATGGCACCACTTTTAAGGTGACAGAATTTTAATGAAATCATTTACGCAATTTTTAAATATTTGATCTAAAGTATTTTAAAGTGACTGTTCTGGCATGTTGCAGAGAATTGCGACTTTCTTGAAGTCGGAAGACATCATACATTGCGGAGGTATAAGAGGGCTGCAGGGGGGAATACTGGTACGGCCC
>CABFON010000068.1:0-18647 GCA_900683695.1 Echinococcus oligarthrus
GACTTTCGTGTCAACGAGGCGAACGATGCGCAGTCAGATAGGTGGTCATCTGGTCGGTTAGGGTAAATCACGATTACAGTAGATGGAATGTTGTAGCGCTCTTTAGAATGGCATTTGAATGGGAAAACGTGAGGGAGACGACCGTTGTGGTGGCTCCTAGATCCCCACTATAAGGATCACTTCTGCGCTGAGGCAAGAGACAAGTCTCTCAGTAAGAGTGGGGAAGGAGATCATTTGCAAACATTTGGGATTTGGAAGAACTTTCCCTTATTCACCAGTACAGCCAACTATCTTGAGGTGTTTTGACCATCTCGACAAATTATTTTATACTGGAGCTGCAAGATCTGAAGGTCCTGCAGTGTTCCATTAAAAATTTACTGAACAGAAGGGATAGCAACTACCTGGATTAGGAACGCCGTTGAATCCCATTTTAGAGGATGCCTCAACAAGAGAGACTTGGAGTTCACTGCGACATTTAGGACCGTAGGGTGAATCAATGCAATCCATAGCTCCAAGAGGACAGAAGTGATGCCCCTCGTTAGCGGTCAGTTCGCAGGTTCCAATACCGTCCAATTCCACACTTGAGGGCGGATAGTAGTGCTATACGCCAAATGGGAGGAAAAGTGGGTCATACCTACCCCGGTAAATTATAGTGTAGGTAATTTCAACCATCTTGATTTGGATCCACCCTTTTTTGCAGGGGAGGGAGGGGGAAGAGAGAAAGAAAGGAATAGGAAGGGAGAAATTAACAAATTTGAAATGTCTATTCTTTACAAAAACTGTGCAGACGACTAAATGTTTTTTTTCAGATTAAATTTACGTGGTATTTAACTCGACACGAAATGACAACCTTCACCTCGTATTACTCATTAGGCAATTGGGCCCATAAACTGGTTTCATTTTTTTTCGTAAAAACCAGCTTAGCAGTTTATAATCTTGTCGAGATCGGAACTGGGCCTCAGGCTGCCAGATGTTTTGGTTTTAACGCCTTGGAGGCACCAGTACGCTTGAAGCATTGCTGATGCACTTTCCAACTACACTGCACTAGAACTCGTTGACATCGGTATGTACTGATTTATTAAAATTCCTACAAATTTATTTAGTAAATCTAAAAATTAAATTAAAAAACCTTCACACATGGGAGAAAAAGTGATTTAATTCATCCCGGTTGGATTAGTCATTCTCATTCCCCCTTTCCTCTGTTCAGAGAGGGATTTTTCAACGGGGAGAAAAAAGTGCACTGTAAACGAACACATCGGATCAGAAGAAAAGGCATGGGAACCTAAGTGTACAAAATTAATTAATTTGCCCTTCAATGGGATGAGGTCAATCCTTGAGAAGGGTCGTGGAAATGTAGCAAATTTTAGCCCGGATTAATTTGACATTAAGACGAAAAATAATTCAGAGTGTGATTTTCAACTCAGCGTGGCGATAAACTTTCGCTCTTTTTTTCAGTTTATAAGGAAAATTTTAGTGATCTTAATTACAATAATCAGGAAGCCTTACCGGTTGTCAGAATCTCCTAGCAAAATTTATCACTACATTTGACATCTGTTTAGGGCAATACTACTCAAAAAGTAGAACACATTTGCCCTTCACTTCAAACCGAGAACATCCTGTACCTGTCGAATTGCTGTTATTATTCAACCAGTCTGTGTATAGCATGCTATATAATCCAATCAGCTACCTTAAAATACCAAAATAAACATGGCACATATCTGCGACGCCAGGATTAGGAAAGAAAAATACGGATAGTGTACATATGTGCCACCACTTGCCATCGAATGTGTTAATCATTGGAGGCGAATGTTTTTATATTGTGGGTTCTGGTTTGGACTTAGATCCGGTTTTGATGCAATAAACTGACCCCGATTGTAGGTCCAGCGCAATGGCGAAAGTGCACAGTTTAATGGCTCACCGTCGGCCGTGGCAGAAGCACTTGCAATAATGGCATTGATAAAAGTTAATAACTTCTCATGTTGTAAAAAGGTAAGAATAACCCTGATAGGCGGTTAAAGTGCTTTAATGTTACAAACAGTGGAAACGAAGAGGCAAAGCCGAAATACGGGTCCAAGAAACTGACCTATGCTAAAAGGGCTCTTAATTATGAAGTCTTGCCCACCTCTTAGTCCCAACTTCCTGACGATATTCATGCAATAAGGCTAGTGATAAAAACATCACGAATGCGTGTGTTGGAATTGCCGACAGCAAATCACCGTCCAGGCTTCACCTTTATCTTCAAATATATTGTTGCCGTAACCAATCAATTAAGTAAAATAAGGAAATATGAAACATGATTATTTTACAGCTCCTGCATTTCTTTTAAAAATTCGACAATAAATGTGGACGTTCGGCCCTCCAAAGGTCTTCTTAGGAGCTACTTCAATTCTGGAGTGAGTTTTCATTCTTTACTAGACTTAATCATTTTCCCCTTTTTTTCTTACGCAACAATCAGTAAAAGCCAAGAACCACACAAACACACACACACACAGAGGCCCGCAAACGCACGCACCGCTAAGTATGCGAGTTCCAGCTTGGATTTGATCTAATGATTTCCCACTACCATTTAAAGTTATTTGTGAAAAACAGCAGGAGGATGCGCAAATCACTTTATTATTCATTTCAGAGATGCTGAAAGCATTGCAAAGTTGTGGTAGTAAAAATGTTGATAAATTTGATAATCACTTGCCCTTAATGAAGGTGTACATTCAGAACCAAAGAATAGTACATTTATTATTTAGCTACTTTGAGTTGCTGAAAAAGAGGACGTAATGTGTTGAGGTGTAGTTTTTAAGCGTTTTAACGGTTGCTGAATGACTTAAAGAGTGCAGCTAACTTTGTTAGACTTTTAACCCTACGTGGCTTGTTGCGTTCTTGTCAGCAGAGCTTTCAGCCTTCTTTCGTACTGACATGCTTTATTAAAGTGTTGAGGATGACTTAAAGGAGCCTTCACAATACCTCTAATATTGGTGGTTAAATCCCACATCTACACACCAAAAGGGAAAAAGTGCCTGCTCTAAATCACTGAAGTTATAAATGGTGTAGCAAGAAGGTGGATTGGAGACACGTCAGCTTTTGACAACTACTCCACGTTTGACTCCTGCCTAACAGTCATTTATGGAGCGATTTGGCTATAAGGACTCGAAAAGCTACCTTGGAAGAGTGAGAACTCACTTTTATTCTGAGAATAAGCACACCTAAATAAAATCTCTACGAGTGTAAACGAATACCCCATAACCGGTACAGTTGAAGAGGATTACAGGTCCCAAGTAAAACTTTACCTCGTGCTCTCAATCACGGATGATTAGAGGTAGCATGACAACAACAGTGCAAGAACTTTGTAAAAAGGATGGATTATAAAATAATGCATTCCCTTGAGATAGTGTACATAACCACTTCCACTTCACCGTAATAACGTCTCATTCATGGTCATCCTCCAATAGCCAATCTGCCCACAAGCAAACAACGTCTTATTAGATCCTCAACTTTTGCTACCGCTTTTATAGATATATGCATATTCTCTGTGCCAAATTTTCCAAATTTTTGATAAGTCTTCACCAATTTCCTTAAAGATTTGAGTGCACTTTTTGTAGGCAGGAATGGTAAAATCACTTTTCATTTCTTACCCTCTCCTCTGGCAGGCATATCCATCCCTCAGTTTTGAAATCTGGAATAGTTAAAGAGAAAGGCGCTTTTTATTTGAGAAAAAAGTGGGCAAAATTATGCAGCTTCTGTTAAATGCGTAATAAGGTAAGGTTATAAAAAAAGGTCCCTGGGAAACTTGCTAATGCAACAAGCATGATCGGACGATTGACATTGCGATTCACATCAAAACCACTACTCAGAAGTGCGTTTGTCGTCTACGTGTTGCATTTTATTACATAAATGGCAGAGGTAACTAAAACCTTGTTAAGTATAGGATTTTATTAAGAATATAAGAAGCTTCTTTCTACTCAACAATTTTAACAACCTCGATCAGAAGTGGGCCACACGTCTAGAGACAGATATACTCGAGTTGAGAATAGCTGTGATAAAAGGAAGCCAAGGGTACATCCGTCCCAGACTATCAACTTTTGAATAGGAAACATTTTTAAATGAATGTATGGATAGACAGAAGTATAGATGAATGGGTATGTACAGGTTGGGTGAATCGATGCCGGATGGATGGATGGTTATGGGATAGATAGGTAGATGAGTGGGTGGGTAAATGGATACGGGGTGGGTGGATGGATGAATATTTTAGTCTAGTCTGAGTAGTGTATTCAAAAATGAGTGATCTTTTGAATAGAAATCCACGTCCTTAACTGCTGCATCATCGCCGCAACATCACAGAGGCCTAACAGACGTCCTTTTAAAAGTCCCCTGATTTAGTCAAAAGTCTGAACCCATTTCACTTTTTACAGGTCTCACCTGGAAATACCTATCTCAATTTTTAGAAAAACCAATCACTAAATTACATCAAATGACTGTCTACGAAAGTACAAGGCGATGAAACAAAACTGATCAATCATATCTTTAAAATTATAAAATTGGAGGTAGGCTTACATCCCCTTCCGATCTAAAAAATGAATGTATTAAAGGACCACCGCAAACTTCATACGCTTAAGCCGGCAATTTAAAGTTCTGCACACCATTTAAAAAGACTATTCGTCTATTTATGTATCGGCTAGAGTTTGATTAATTGCTAAGGGTATATATGAAGTAAAACAAACTTTTACTGAGTTCGTCCACATGAAATAGGCACACACACTTTAAAACTAATGCTCAACTGAAGTTGTGGTGAAAAGCTTTTCTCCCCTTCAATAAGTCATGAATAATTCCTTCTACGTCTCCTCTCGCTAGGTCGACATTCATCATCGATTCCCCCAACACAGCTTACACTGCATTTCATTTATCAGAATTCAGAAAAAAAGGGTGCGTTCAAAGTCGGAAATTTAGGGTAGAAGTTAAAATTTTCAGAAAGAACTTCATAAACCTCGCAATGAAGCTTACCTGTCTAGTAGAGGATTTAAAAAGGGAGTTCAAACTAAGTCGAGACTCGTTTGAATTACGCGACGGTGTGGCAGTCATCAAATTCACCAGACACTCTTAATTAAAAGAGTTGGCAGTAGTCATTCGGATCTCCTTCATGAAACACCGTACCATGCAGTGACGAAAGGACTTTCGTATCAACTGAGTAGAATGGCAGGTGGTTGATTGTAAATCAGTCATTTACTTAGTTGTTCAAAGGAGACTTCAACCACATCAAGTTGAGGTGGTGAGTGATGAGTGATGAAAAGTAGTGGAGCCTAGCGGTAAGGTGCTTAACTGGGGTCAAGATGAGAAAGAAGACTATCAAAGACGACTCTGTCAGTTATGATTTGAGTCACCAAGTCGTAATGATTCAATTCAGCATGTTGAACGTTTGATCCTGGATGCCTAATTGACTAAAGCATAACCAAAAGACTAATAACTACTCCTCCTGTAGAACTCTTAAACGTATTTATTCCTGAGAATTAGCGAACTCGAAATGTCGGCGCAGATTTTGGATCGAGATAGCATTCCACTTTCGGGAAGAATGGACAGGCTTTCCTGAATCGCGCTAGATCAAGTAAAGGAACTTAGTTGTCTGACCGAGCACTTCGGAGATCAATCCTTCATTATGGACGACGAAGTGCAATAGGTTGTCAAAAAATGGTTCAGGCATAAGATGAAGCTGTAAATCAGGAATCGGTGGAAGGATGTTGGACTGAGCAAATTAATGCAAAGGAGGACTGTGTTTAACATGGCACATGACATACAACTCAAGGAGTCTCGGTTCGATGCTAAAGTCCCACATTTATTTGAAGCACATTTTAAATATTTAAAAGAGACCCACCGCTACAAGGGATTGAGTAGCTGTCATTTGGGCATCTATAGCTAGGAAAGAGGTTTTGACACTCTCCACGGCACAGTTGAATTGACTCCGCAGCTGCTGCCTCACATTCGTCCAAATCGGCTAAAGGAAGGGGCAAAATAACGTTTGTAACTCCACTTTTTTGGCAGTTGATCGTCCGCTCAAACAGTGTGTCTAATCGTGTTCACATGGAAACAGATCTACTGATACGCGTTCTATTTACACAAGCGGAATTTTGAAAGGCACTTGATTGTGGACAACTTTTTCGTCTGCTGTTTGAATAAGAACAGACAGGGTTCAAGAAGTACTTACTTTTTTTAAAAAAAATGGGCACGTTGAATTGTTATCACAGAAGATACATAAAACTTAAACGCAATTGGCTATTGGAAAAGAAAACTCTTGAAAATACTATTTCTGATCGCAAACCCATTCATATTGGCTGTTTTGATGTCCCGATCATTAAGAATAAATAAAACCCAAAAAATTTGACTAAATAAATTGGCATAAAAGCTATTTCTAATCACAACCAGTCTTTAATTTTTTAAATCAAGACCTTCTCAATGACTGAGAAGGTCTTGCGAACATCAATGATTGATTTGAAGAGTGATTTTCTACCAAAAGTGACGGAAAAATTCGAAGCAATCAACAGGATATCAAATGTCTATCAATTATTTGAGGCTCCATCACATGGGATACAAAAGGGCACCAGAAAGCGGAAAATGATTAGGGGAGGTAGTGTTATGTCATAAATCTATATATATCGCTGATTTGAATGGAAGCAACCAGGAAAAGTTGATGCCATGATGAATGAAGTAATTACCTATCAAAAATCCTGCACACTTCTGACCTGATCGAATTACTTTTGAGGAATGAACAGGCTACAGAAGAGTTGACAAACGACACGACACCAAAGTGTTTAACTTGCCTACTATGTGAGACTATTGGAACCCAAGTGAATTGGGATGATTTATATAGCTTGTGAAAGCAATGCTTGTTCGGCCAATTAATAAACTTCAAATGTGTTAACCACACTGCATTTATTGATTTTTTTGCCAGTAATGACAAGCTGATCTCTCAAAATCGATACACAATCAGGGGTGTAGGGTAATTACTGCTTAAGAACACATCCATGGCATTGCATTATTTGATTACCCATCATGAGTAGTTGACTCAATTTAACCCTTCGACAGAAGTGAAGAGTAACAAAAACTCCAGTTATCGATAATAAATGTATTGTACTTCCACTCCTCAAGTAAAATATGTTAAAATTAGCACTCTTTTGAACCTTAAACAGGGTGGATCCAATAACTCCAATAAAAGTTTTGAAGTGTAAAATAATTGGAAGTGAGAAACCGAGATTATTCCCACCGATTCGATTAAAAAATTTTCCTTATCCGAGTCACAATAGCCCATGACATCCATGGGAAAAGAGAGAATAGTTTCAAATGTGTGTGAGCCTTTTCGGTCCATTTTTAATCCGTTCTAAAAAGTTTCCCTTTCATGTATTCCAACATATCGCCAAATCCCACCATCCCTTAGGCAGGAAAGCGTATAAGGGACTATCAGATATAACAATTGCTTTAACTTATCACTAATTAGGAGAATTAATTTAAATGAGCAACACTCATTGCTAAATCGGGGCCATTTATCAAAGGGAACTTCTACTAAATGATCCGAAATTCTCCGAAAAAATAGGAACTTTTCCCATATCGTGGATGAGAATAATTGCTTGACGATACTCCGACAGTTTGAATTTAGCTGATCTTTGAAGTTTGGCCAACGGACACCATTGAAATGAGTTCAATAATTTCCCAATTTTGACTCCTGTTGACAAGTTTATATTGATTTAATTAATGAGGTCAATGAGGGACATTCACTGTGACACTAGCTTTTGTCATGGGTAAACTAAAAGGGCCTACTTATGGTGAGGCGATTTAATGGGAACGCAGTTAATTGGTTCTTAAAGACCTGCGAAATTAATAAAGTTTTATACAGAGTATTACCTATATGATCTTGACACAAGCCATTAAGATTTGAGAAAATGTGAGGATACTTTTAGGCCCTGTGAAATATGACGGACGCTCAAATTATTTCGGGATTTCATATTTACTCTATAAGAGTCTTGTCTGCCCTCGAAGTTGTCACTCTCAGGTAGACCTCGTGAGTAAACAACATCACGAAGGAGGGAACCGCCCTCTTTCTTTCTCCAAGCAAGGCGGAATGGGCGTTTGTGTGTGTGTGTGTATTTGTGCAGGAAGCAACGATTTGTCTCATTTGACATGTGTGCTCACGAATGCGGACGCACTTCCAATGGGGGATGGTGGTATGAGGGATGCAGTGCGCCTCAACAGTCCAGCTGGCTACAATCATTGCCAAGAACAGAGGAGAGAGAACCCCAGAATTGCCCCTTTAAAAGCATGATATGTAATGAGGTTGTAGGTAAGCTGATTTTAAGAGTTGCGTTTTCCCATATTGCTCAGACAAATGACAGCCCTACGCTCATTTAGGTATGTTATTGGACCGATTAAGAAAATCTTTGTTATAATTTCCCAGACGGTTTCCATAGGGTTTCCACATTTGAAAGGTCGACTGCCCTATCAAAGAGTTATGCGGTTTTTGATTAATCTAAATTTTTTTCACAGGCTTTTTAGACTTTCCATTTGAACACCACTGCTGCATAATTATTCCTCCAAAAAGCCATATTTTAATGAAAGAACCTTTTTAAGGTAGTCTTCATGTACGATTTTTGCACCTTTAAGTGGAGCTATCCAAGTGGTCCAAACACCTCGAAACGTGCCTTGTATGAGGAACTGACGGACGAATGCAAGGTATTCAATTTTTAGCAAATATACATTTAGAAAAGGTGACACTTCCATATAATTGATGTGATATATCAATAAGTAAGTGCTGTCATCTATAAAAACCCAGTCTTAAAAATAGCTTCAAAAACGAATTCTAAATCATAAATTTATTCATGAATCCAAAATACTATACCAGGAGTTTCTCAGAAATTAACCATCTAACTCAAAGGCAAGGTGGTCGAATTAATTTCCATTGTTCTTTTTGAAAAATAAAGTAAATAACTGCGTATAAGTCCTTCAAATATGATATTTTTTGGGAGGGCAGGGGTAGGGGAGGAGGAAGAGACTAGATACCAGTAGAATCTGTAATTTCTATCAAATAGGGCAAGAATTTCAACAAGCTTTACTTTGATGAAACTTTTGTGTCTGCGGAAGAAGAACCCCATTCCTAGCCACCTTCGTTTCCGCCTCAATGTTATGGCCCAACGGTCAAGTCTACTTTGAACACCTTTGCGTTGAGTCGAGTAAGTAGGTCTCAGCCCCACCCAGAAGTTCCAGTAGGAACTCAAAATAAGCTAATCCGTCTGCAATCCACCACACACATGCGCACACACAGGGCATAGTCTCCTGGGAGTGAAGCATAAAATGGACACTGAAGGGATTATTTGGAAGTAACCAACCTATGAAATGTTTGCTTACTTAACGATGCGATACAAGAGTCGCTGAGTAGCACAAGTCAATCAACAAACAATCTACAATGAACGATACGTTTTCATGTCAAGACGCGATGGGCGTAAAAAACAACTTGATGGTCTTTGAATCAATCATATTATCACTCATATTTGACATTACAGCTAGTTTCCGACAGGTTAATCTCAAGTTATTTTTTTATTATCAAGAACAGACGATTCATCCCCCGACCAAATACATATACCTTCATACACTCCTCAAGGCTACGCGAAGTTGTTGAGACAGCTATACGGAAAACTGCACCAATCGTTTTTGGTCACCAAAAGCAGATTCCATTACATCAATTGCTAGAGCGTTGTTTAATGTAATCGTGAACTCCATTTGAATCTCCACAAATGTGGACAAAAAAGGCACACCTTAAGCACAATCTTTTCTTATCCACATCAGAAATTCATCTACATCCTCTTCCCTTTCCGCTAATTCAGCGTAATGGTGGAAGAAGGGAAGAGTGGGGAATGAAATTAGACTTGCAATATCACTCGTGTCTGGAGTTCCTTTCCGTGTCTGTTCCTCATTTGTTTTATTCTCGCCTTGTTTTTGTCTAAGAAGTAGTCCTATCCTCTAAGAATATGTTCTTTTTTCGCCCTATTTTTCTGCCCTCCTGTCTAATTCCCTATACACCTATGTTTTGATAGCCAGGATGATCATTTGCTGGACACTCTACTTGCCGATCCAGGCGGTCCTGAAAGTACAGCTTTTGTAGATATCATACGTAGAATCTAGATTGGCGTAGTTATAATACTGCTTTAAAAACTCTGCTTATTCTTGCACAATCCACAAGGCAAGTATATTCAGCTCTTGAGATTTGGGTCATTAGAGAATTGCTGTCCTCGAGGTATCGTTGATGGAGCCGTCAACAGATATGTGAAAAAATCCAGAAAACTTGTTGAGAACTGCAATTAGACAGAGGAGTGGACAACTGAAAGGTTTCATGGGCACATTTAGTCTTCTGGTTCTCCCGGTTAAAACCTCTGAAATATCCCACTAAGAGTCTGCATCCGCTCAAGTTTTGATTTTTGTCACATTCTGTGGAAAGAAATTGTCTTTCCCCTAGGAAACTAGCAGGTGAGCCTTGGTGACATTCTCCCAATCGAGCAGCAAGTCTAATGGATGGAAGGCCAATCTTTCAGTTTACTTTTCATAGCAGCACGCACCTCTGTAAGCACACCACCATTCCACTCTCCTCGTCGCTTATTTGATCTTAAACGAGGACAAAAGGCGGGTCAGAATGCAGTATTTTTCGGTCGTAAAAAGGGAAAGAAGTTATTGCTACCACTGTCGTTAGAAGCTTAATAAGGCAAAAAAAATTATGACTAATTTCTTACAATACCTCCTTACTTTATGGGTGTTTTTTTAAGAATTTTAAAAGATAATTGGAGAACAGATTCCTTTTTACTTCGTGTGCTCGAAAAACACTTCTTCCATGTCTGAAGGTGAGATGATAAATGTCTCCTATACTGCAAGCCTGACACGTATTTTACAAGATGGCTTACCTTTTACCCGAACAATGAAGGAGTGCGTTCTTCCATCAATGCTGCCCATACACCTGTACAAAATATATACAAAAATTCATTTTAAGGTCTCCCTTAAACTCCAGTTCATTGCATTGGTGAGAGAAAAAATCGACTGGTAGATTAACTGACTGATTGATAAATTGATCAACTGATCATGTAAATTTGTCTTTTGGAGAAAATTTTCACCAAATTTTTCATTCCAAATTATTGAAATGTGCTTCATGTCTTCTTTTCAACACCTAGGGCATTCTGAGGGGGTACCTTCTAAGTGGGTAGAAAGGTGTCCTGTCCAGCCATTTGCCTTAATAAATTTGGCTGTTTTGAAATGGAACACAAGTGTTGGCTTTACTTCAGGGAGTCTTCTTGTCATTTAGTATTTGGAAGTTATCAGTTTTTGGAAAAGTGTCAGCCGAAGAAAGCGTTTACAAATTATCCATTTTTAAATTTTTAAGGCAAACTTCTTGTTTGAATATTCATTTGTCACGTTCATGACGAGTAAACTTAGTGCTTGATTTTTATCCCTCGGATCAGTTGAAGCGTTTGTCTGTTAAGAAAAGAATAGCCATTTTATAAATGCGGATGGGAAGGGGCTTATTTTACTTAATGCTGCAGCAGAAACACCGCTCCGGTAAAACACTTCAAAATGGGGAAGATTTTTATCACGTAGACTAAGTTGGTGGCCACAAGTCATTTATTTTCGCTTACGTAGAAACAATAGAGTAAATGTGTCTTGATTCGTTAAAGCTCGGTGGATTTTAATGTTCACCTTGTCTGTGTCACATATATGTGACACACCGATTTACATGCATGTGACACAATTTCTTTACCTATGCATAGCAAAGTTTTGCATTCGGTTGCTCTTCGTGAACAGATGGATTAATTTTGAAATAACAAGTACAATTCAGTTATTTTTGGTCTAGACGCAATTGCAATTTCTTCGCATTAAGCAGCAGCTGATTCAGTCAAATAAATGAATGATATCAGTTGGCATATTAGAACAGTAAAAGATCTGAGATCTGATAGTTATTTGTCCTCTGAGGCTTTAGTAACAAACACGCTGAGAGCTGTAACAGTAGTGACTCGCTTTAACCATATGATTTTATTCAAAGTGAATAAACTGACTCAATAATTTCTAACAATTAGTCCTCAGCTTTAAGATACTTTACTCACTGAAGCAGAGAGCCTAGTCCTCTGTGTTTGTATCTCACCTCCACCTTCTAACTGTTAATTTTATAAGCGATTTATCGAAAGTTAAGAAAATGTGATAATCACCACGTGGAGGTAGGTAATGGAGTCCTTCCGTGGCTGAATTCCGTGGAGTAGGGCCTTGCGCTGTCTTGTGTTAATTTAGACTTTTCTCTGGCTGATTTACTCTCGCTACCGATTTCTGAGTGCTCTCATGTACGCATCCGAGTTTTCCTCTTAAATGTTTTAACGTCAGCAAGGCATTCATATGAAACAGTGTCGTGTGGCCTACCAAACATGAAGTAAGCATAGGTGTGTTAGCGGGAACATTCAATTCTCCATTTTCAAGAATTGTGTATCTTCCTTAGAGATACACCATTAAAATCAAACAAGGCTGAAGCACTTCCCGGTGTCACCATCTATTGTACAACAAATGCTACGAGAAGCTTCTGCACCTCCACAATCGGTATAACCGCCGTTGAGGAGAAGCAGACAAATACGAAGCACCTCCATCAGGTTCAACTGACGTGAGGATTTCTTGAAACAGAAAAGGAGGAAAAATAGCCGAGAGCATGGCAGAGCTACCATACTAATGATTGACTAACTCATGTCTGTGCTTTATAATGCATGCATATGTAAATAATCACACACTTTTGACAGATCCCTTTAAGTTCCAGCGGGCCATTATAACAAGCTCTATCAAAAATCACGCCAACTTTTTTCTCCATTTTCTGACACATGGCCTATTTTTAGCCTTCTTTACAAATAAAAAATGTAAAGCTTATTTATTCTTTGCATTTTTTAAGAATTAAGTAGTGTTCTTTTAGGTCGTTACCAACATATCCGCTACCCTACGGTTTCTGAGGTAAATCGTTCCAAAATGACACCCAAAATATCCACTACCGTCAACGGACGTTCAGGTGGAAAGCATCCAGACCAGGAACATGCAGCACCTTCTATTTGTTTAAGACATACGAGTTGGAGTTATTTATTTGGCAGAAAACTAGTAAAAAGAAGCACTTGTCATGTAAGTGGTGCTTGTCGTTCATTAATTTCTCAAAAAAACCAGGCCTTTCGCCTATCTGCCCTTTTTTATATATCAGTATTCAAAAAGTCTTTTCCAAAATTATTGAACAAATGGACTGGCAGTCACTGGTTGTAATTGGGCACTCCATTAAATAAATAATTGAAATTTTGTCCTTTCTTACCAGGAAAGAAATTAATCGATTTAGTTTGACAAGCAAATGAACCATAGACATATGTCCTTTAATTGATAGATATGTTTTACCAAGAAATTTTGAAGATACACAAATTTTGCAATTGACAGATTGCAGGTGAGAAACAAAACAGGTTTTTCTTCTGTTTTACCTAGTTTGGGTGTGGATTAAATGAACGCTTTGCAAAAAAAAACTACTTATTGTATATTAATTAATTCGACGACTCTCCACCTTTTGTAACTGTTTGCTATGTACTACTGATATAAAGTTATACCAGTAATATAGGATAAGACAGTTTGCATGCGCCTATTTAGTTCTTCTACGAAGAATAAACTAGATGATTTGAAGGTATTGCTTAAAAAGGCGTTAATCATTGTTCACAACCGCAAAATATGCTGCAAAATATGCTGCAACGTTTTTGAAGGAATAAAAAGTTACTCGTCAATAAATCTAGTAGATAGGATCATAAGTAAACGGCGCAACGCTTAAGGAAGAAATTAAAAGTACAAACCGCTTTCCACTGGTCAGACCTAGCAATGGATCACTCAAATTAACCTCCCTTTTACTGAAACTACACCATGACCTACTTCATTGGGCAGATATCAACAACAAAATTAAATAAAAGGTCGTAACTTTGTTTTAAAACCTTTGTATTTTTACAAAAGACGGACTTGAAATGTAGGGCTGATTTGCTCTTTTTAATTAAGTAGCCTTTATTTGACACAAGAAATATGTCAGGAACTGAGTTAAATAAAAGTGCATACGGGGTCCAATCCGTCCTTACAGAGAAGCGGACACTTTAATTTTTTTACTTTTGGTCATTGTTGGGCCCAAAAGGTTTCCTGTGGCCTAACCTACCTTCCTCCAAATATTATGGCCGATTCCAGCAGAGGTATAAACATAGGGAAATATGCGAGGTATAGCGATGAGTCAAGATCTAGAGTAAATTTAGCCCCAAATGTTTTATTTTATTGTCTTTAATGAAAAAAATGTGTGCTTCAGCTCAGCAAGATATTACCACTATTTTGACGAGTTGATTGATTGTTTTCTTTGCACAAGGTTAGCTAAAACTCTTATGTTAATAAAAGGTATATTAGCTTAATATCTCGAAAAGTTTATGAACCAATCAGTCAAATTTCATCTTTTTGTAATATAACACTAAGATTTTTATTGATTTTAACAAAAATTGGATATGAGACTCCGCCTGCTGCGGTTAAAGGAGACTAGAGAGCAAAAATGTTTGCTATTTAGCAACTGAGTTTATGTTAAATCCCATTAAGAGAACAAATTACTTGGTCAAAAGATTAAGTATCCTTTTAAAACGAAAAGCAAATGTTGTTTAAAATGCTAATAAGATGCAAAAATTTGCTAAAATCTAGTAATAGTTCTATAAGAACCTAGGCTGTGACTAGACGACAGACATAACGAGACACCGTTTGCAAAGGATAAAGTAGGTATACTTACTGATGTCTGTCTCCATCTCGCGCCTGAACCGTATACCTTACTCCAAAGTGGTCCAAGTGTCTTCTATTCAGCTGTTCTCCAGTAAAACTGGTACCCAATGCATCCCAACTGCTGCACGATCCATTTCGAACTACGCCCTAGCAGCAGAAAAATATCGAGAAGAAAACATTTAGCTCATACGGTTTTGCAAATGGTTGTGTTGAAGGTGAGAGATGCGCCAGGCCTAGCAAAAATCTCCACTTCAAATCGGCCATTGTCATTACTTTTGGATGACAAGAGAAGAGCATCACCTTCAACCAGCTCTCCGGTTAGTCGAAAAGTGCAGAGAGCTTGATGAGAGGTGTTCAGACCGATGAATCTAAAAACTAGGTAGCGAAGCAGGACTTACGTGATATTTTCCACATCAGGAAAGACAGGAAGAAAGAGGCTGAGATCAGCACCGTCTAGACAACCAAAAGCGGCTGTATAGACGGTATTTGAAGAATACCAGAGTTGGTGAGACTGTAAAAGGTGGTAGATATTAAAGGAGATAACATACTGGATTGCTGAAGGGACAGTGTAATTCGAGTGGACGATTGTTCCAACGACGGTAGGTCTTACGAAAAAAACTGGCGGATAGTCGATCTATATCTTGAACAGCAAATGCTAAAGGGCAAAAAAACCAATTTTTTAATTGATTTAGTTTTATGTACAAATATAGCACCAAATTTTAGAAGTATTTCACCGCATTGCAGGAGCTAGATTTTGGCATTAAGAGTAGCACATTCAGAAAAAAAGCAACGAACAAAACACAAAACGTCAGTTTGTGTTTACAATCTTTCCGACGAATAAATTTATGGGAAAGAGAGAAATATTTAAATTTTGCAAAACCAGATACGGACAGGCAATGAAAACAAAGAAGGAAGGAATAGAGTAGCGGTTTACAAAAATAACTTACCTACAAAGTTGATACAAACAATAACTACGATGTGTACTACAACGGACTTAGCGATGACCATCATGAATGCTTCGACATCCCGAGGTCAAATACACGATTTGAAATGCGGCTGATATAGAAAATGGTTAAAACAAAAAAATTGACCTTAAAAATCAGAATACCTTCAAAGTGAAAAAGTCAATAAGTCTTGAGCTATCGGTGCATTTTACACTGCCATAACATAAAATAATTTATATCGTAAAATGGACTTTAGTTTGCAGTATGACTAGACAAAATCCTTGCAAGAGCACCTGCTATTTATCACTTTGCTACTAGTACTTGAAACTAGCATGTTGCTAAAAAAACAGGAGAGTAGAGGTGTGCACTACAGTGAAACAGCAAATCATATCTCTAACTCGCCTATGTTTACAAGGTAGCAGTGCACCCCAACAAAAGAAACAATTACATATTATTTAATTAAACGCTAAGAAATGCATAACAGTATGCACTAGTAATGCGCGTTCTTCTCCTAAATATTTTTTCTACTTCTCTAAGTCCTTGATTCTGCTTTACTGCTAACAAAGTAAATAGAAATGCTTTGTAATTAATGTTTTAACTGTTGTTTTGATAAAAATAAGTAATAATCGGTATCCTAAAGGTTGCTATGCACAAAGAATTGATTTATCTCCTGTTTTCAAAAGCGATTTTAAGGTGCCTAAATTACCTTTAAATCCCACAGCTCTGATGACCCCGTCCAGCGGGGCGGCTAGACAGATATGGCAAGAATGATTAAAATGTCAGGTCCTCTAAGCCCCTAGTGGTTCCATGCTCATTGGTATAAACGGTTCATTAAGAGTTACATAAGCGGGTGGGCTACGTGGCTGAGTGTAAGACAATAGACATTTCAATCATAAGAAATCTATTGCCTTCCCTTACCCCAGACCTACCCTATTTCTGCAACAGCACTCCTCCCTCTAATCTCCTCCTACAGGCTTCCCAGAGAAGAGGCTAGATATTAGCATCGTGGGTCATCTATCACCAAAAAAGAGAAAAAATATGTGCACTGGTTATAGTAGACCCCTTTAAAAGGTAGTCAAGACAGAACCCCTTTAATTCAATGCGCAGAGGAGATAACTTAAGCTTTATCAATTGCTGGACTTGTCATCATGTGATTCCCGAAATGGCGTTTACTGAACAATGCAAAATCTTCGAAATTTCCAAAGTGTGCACAACATCCAGACATCCACATAGCAGTGGGCAGGCGGAAACAACGAATAGCACTCTGATTGAATCACTAAAGGCTTTCGCTAACAACGCAGAAGCAGAAGACTTGGATCTAAGCGTTGGACGTACTGTTCTCAAGTACACGTCTAGAATTCATGCATCAACAGGCGTTTTACTATCTAAGATCCTCACAGGTCGTGCTTTGAATGCGCCTTCCGATGACATTCTACGAAGCACCGGAGTAGCAACTAGCTATGTCTCAGAGTACATGCTGCGTCTGGAAGATGACATATGAGCAGCTTCCAACATCACTTATAATAATTTTGATTGTTTTAGGCAAGGCTGGACTAACGTCTACCAAAAGAGATACTTTGTTTGAATATACAGGCTGATTCCCCGCCCATAATACACCTTAAGTTTCATCACCTATGGCTCAAAGATCCATTCCAACGGGCAATGGTGCTCTCACCTATGAACTCTCTCGTCCATGGCGTACATCTCTGTACTCGGCCGATAATCATTCACCAAAACAAGAAGAGACCCTACAAAGGCACAACACAGGTCGGATAAGGCGTGAACTAACGGAAAAAGAAAACCACCTAAAGGCACATTTAAAGGCGGCTTATAAGGAAAGAGCTGGGGACTGTACTATTAGAACGAAGGGATATGTTACACATATTTTATTTAAATGCGCCTTTTAGGTGAGTGGCTTTTAGTACACTCTAATCTCGCAAGTAATGAGTTGTCAGAATTCCCCTAGGCAGAGAGTAGTTCAGTGCTTCAATATTCCTAAACTTGTACTAATTTCCGTTAACTTTATCTAACAAGCATGTCTGAATAAAATTACTTTGATTTTTTACAGATTTCAGAAGCCAAAATAGAACTAAAGTAGGAGCAGGCCACATTTCCATGTAAATAAATGCTGAAGATCCACGAACAAATCAGGATATTCGTAATGATTTATTTGTGACTGAAGATTCAGGATGGACCAATAATTCGGTTTTTGCACGCCACTCTTAGTGCGGTCATACAATCGTGCAAGGCTAATTCTAGAATAATACTTTAGTTTCGTCTGCATTTTCATAAGTTCCAGCAGACCTTGCTTCATTTACCCACAGATATATTCTTGCTTCCTGTATGACAACCAAATGACATTAGATAATAAAAATTAACGACAAGAACTTTTATGAACAATGTCAAGGTCATTATATCTGTTTAGATCTTTAATCATAGCGATAGGCTTGTAGCGGTAAAGCGAATTTACTGCGGTTTAGGTTTTTAAATCTAAAATTTGACTGCGTTTTAGTTGCTCAAGACTTGGAAAAAAAAGTATGTTACGTGAGAATGCCCAATTTTTTGCCTCGTACATACATTAATTTACAGGGGAAACTTGCCATTATATTAACAACTAATTTGATTTATATCTTCAAGTGCAGGGATCGATTAACTAAGATAGCGTCTTAAAGTTAACTTTTAGCTGCGCTCACGTGCTACATTCGAAAATATATCACCCATTCATCTATTCTGAGCGCACTTTTGCTAAATTTTGCAAATCATCATCCTTTTAAAGATGTCTCGTAAGCCTCTCCCTGACAGTGACTTTAGTCGGCTTATTGCGGACCTGCGTGCAGAAACTGATGAAAGTGAGCGCAAACTAGCCAAGCTATATTACTCGAGGGGTAATTTTAGTGGCCCTCAGGC
>CABFON010000069.1:0-18629 GCA_900683695.1 Echinococcus oligarthrus
CTTTAACCGAATAGATGTTACTAATTACACCAGTTTTTAGCTATAATTTGCTTTTTATGCTTTGGTCACGAGAACCTTAGAAGGGTCTCAACAAGTCGTGTTAAATAAAAGTTGACAGAAAGGAAGGACAAAACTAGGTTAAAGTGGGGAGAAAGTGTTTTGTGTTTTGTGATTTTCATAAAAAGGGGCTTCCCACAGACCGGAGTCTTTAATAACATGGGCTTTCATGTGAAATCTACTCCCTCTAGCGCATATTTATGGTCTCAAATACTACTTTACAACTGTTTTTCCCTGTGATACAGAGAGAGTCATCTGATCTTTTGCATTATAAGTTAGAAATCCTCTAAATATGGGCAACAAACCTTTAAGAAAAACCAAAATTCTGGGACTTTTAATTAATAAGACCTTTTAGAATTTTCACATAAGTAGATTTATTTGCAAGAGGAGCTGGGACATGACCAAAAAAGTTAGGAATGGAGTGCTTATAAATCACCTGCCAACCCTGAGAAAACCAATAAGGTGAATGGGGACATTATGCAGACCGGTCAAATTAAAGTAAACTTGAATTTTATTATTTCGATAGGAAAAAAATCTTAACTCTTAATCCCGAGAAAAAGAAAGATCATTAAGCTGACCTTGAGGAAACCCAATGCCATAGCCCTTGGAGTCGAGATTATCGCCAATTTGGATGAGATCACAGTTGCGCTGGGTGAAGTACTCATTCATGGTAGACTCAAGGATGTAGGCGTAGCCGCCCCGTTTAACTCGAGCTATCGCCTCTGTCGCGTTGTTTATCATCACACCTTTATTGCTGGACATAAACTGCCACATCCGTTGGTACAATGACTGATTCGACTTCTGAAACGAAGATTGTAGCTTTAATCAAGTCTCCTGTTGATAACGATTTAAAATTACTATAGCTTCGCAGATTAAGAACTTGACTATTACAACTTTGCCTGATTGAACTTGTTTCCACACCAGTTCTAGGTTTCTGCCAATCTGATTTTTTCAAGTTTTTTTGGTGGTAAAGCGAGGTTTCGCGAAAAAAAATAAAAAAATACTCATTACAAATCGAAATCTCGAAACTTTACTCAATTTTATTGACATTTACTTGTGCTTTAACCGAATAGATGTTACTAATTACACCAGTTTTTAGCTATAATTTGCTTTTTATGCTTTGGTCACGAGCACCTGATTGGTTCCTAAGCCATTAATAAATTGCGCGCATTAATCAAATTGCATGATAGGATTTATTGCTGCAAATGAGAGTTAGTGAACCAGTTGTAACTATTACTACGTTATATTGTACATAGATATCTGAGTCTTTCAAATTTAGAATCCAAGGAATAAGTTGGGTTCTATCAATGGATTTGATCAGAAAATTTCTTTTGTAAGTCAGACATTTGTTGGAAAATACGCACGATCACCTACATAAAGGAGTTATTAAAATTAGGCTCTCAAGGTTTCCTTTTCCCATGGATCGAAGTTACTAACTCTCTTAAACTTGTGGCGAACTAAAGGGATTCCCCCTTCTAGGCTGAAAGTCGAAGTAGGACGCATGCAATAAATACCTCTCGTTTATCTCAAAATCAACTTGTCTTTTGATCTTTAGATTTTTCCATGCAAAAATTAAGCACTTTTAAAGTAACCACCACATAGTGAATGCACAATTAAAGCAGTATCGGGATCCGTAAAGTTGTATACTGACTCGATAAGTTGATGGGCCTACCAACCAGGTGCTGAGACGTTTTGTTGATGTGAAAGACGTATAGTTGTGTGAACTTCATGGTTTGGTATAGTAGTCACCACAGTCTTGGCTCTGTAAAATTGCCTGTCAGGAAGAACCCCCTTCAAAGCAGCTGTCTGAGCACCTGGAACTGCAGATTTATGACACCTGACGCAGATCCAAAAAGTCAGTTTGCTTATCAAAAGTGATTATGTAAAAGGAGATTAAAAAGAATCATAAGAAAAAGTAAGTAGCTTTGGAAATTTTTTAATCATTTGTTTATATCCCTATTCCTTTTACAAGATGCGTGTGTATTTTTCTCCTACTTATTTAGCACAGGGTTTCAATTCCATCCCCCACTTATTTTGCACATAATCGTGGAACTTTTAAAAGTCAAAAATGGGCAAAAAAGAGGAATATGGAGGATGAGACGGTTTAGAATTACGTCTTCTCGGGAATAAGTGTTGTAAAATCAGATATGAGGTCTTGAGTTGCCCTGTAGGAATTCGACAAAAAATTTTCATACCACGGAACCAATAGTCTTAAGTACCTTCCAAGAAGTTTTGCTTGCACATCTTCAAAATGCGTCAAACTGCATTGAGTGGATAGATAGCAGTCGCAGGTTGCTTTCAGCGAGTGAACACTATTAGCGAACCACAGATTCTGTGCTTCATCACACACGGAGCATACACGGCCCTCTGGAGCCTGAGTAATGCGTCCCTCAGAGTGAGTTGATAGTGTAAGACACCACCAACGAAATGTTCTCTCGGATGTGAAAGCCGTCTTATCATAGTCATTCTACTCCTTGATGCATTTTTATAAGACAGTTGGAGAATTTGATGGGCATATTAGTAATTTTTCGAACTTACTGCCCAACATCCCCTGGTACTTCATACTATGTAGGTGGAACCTATTTCTTTGGATGATTTAACGTTATTCCCTCCCAAGTTGGTGTTCCACATGCATACAAAGTGCTTCATCCCTCATGCTAAACACAACTGAAGGGGCTTTTCTCCACATCGACGCCTAGTGTAACAAATGTTCTGGAGAGCTAAGGAAAAGGCTTCATTAACTCACGGCAAAGAAGTCTTCTGAGGATCCACCCTTACGTGTACCGTACTTGATTTTTGTCTGTTTTGCTAAATCCTTTACATCCTCAATAGGGACTTGCATTCTTTCCACTGTCAGGAAGGCGGCCAAGTTGGCGGTGTAGGAAGAGATGATAATAAGGGTGAAGAAACCCCAAAAACCTGCAATTATTCGGGTGGATGTTGCCTTTGGCATGATATCTGAGCCTTTAAAAAAGAAGGTAAATGGTTAGGGTAGGAAAAATGTTTCATTTGTGACAGCCTAGAGATATTAAAGAACATTGGCCTATCAAAAAATCGCCGACTTTACTTCTTAAGACTTTTGCCTTTTTCTCAAATGCGCTATTTTTTGTGGATTGTGACGCAGTTTTAGGTTTTAAAGTAGTTTTTATAGACGCATTTGTAAAAACTTTTTTAAAACAACAATTTAAACCTGAAAATCGCGCAAATGAGTCACTTAGTGTTTTAGATCAATAAAAACTCTTTTTTTGCAAAAAGGCCGAAACTTATCTGAAATCGCTCACACATGTTTAATCGGCCAATGAGTTACTAAGACGAATTTGCACCTATGGGTTAAAAACTAAGTCGTAATTTCTAATGTATGAGTTCACAGATCCTTAGAACTCATTAAGCGTAAAAATGCAAAATCTTTGCGCTAAAAAGTGTTTATGCTTTCAAAAAGATAAGAAGCTTGCAGATTTTGTCTAAATTATTGAGCTATTTCGATAATATCTGCAGTGGTCACGATGCCGCGCCGATCATTAAGTGTTAAAAGGATGACAGTCGGACTAATCCCTCTAGCAGTGTGCATTTTGAGGCCTCAGAAGGCAAACAACAACAGATATGCCAGTTCAGAGCTAACTTAACCAGATTAAAATGCACAAAACTCTTGTCATGACCATTTTTAATGTCTCATTTTTCTTCGAAATGTCCCACTACACTCGGAACTTATGTTTTAAGTATGCCTCGAAGCCATTACATTTGACGGGTTTTCCATCAGGTTAAAGGAGGAAAATCGACCACTTCAGCACAGGCGCTTTGCCTTTTTAATCAAATACCAATTGCTACCATTTTTCTACCTCTGCTCAGGAGTCGAAAGTTTCAATTACCCCAAAAACAGCTAAAACCATCCATTTTCATTTCTCAAAATTCTATTAATCCTCTTGAGACACACGGCTTAACATAACCAACTGACATAAGATTGTAAGCTAGTCACACCGCTTACATACAGATCTCCGCACGTCACGTTCAGATGAAGGTGTTAAGTGACTCCAGCCTAAATTTTTTTGACTGACTTTAAGTGGTTAAGATTTCAATTAGGTTGAATCAGGGCTCAACGACTTCTTATTTGGCAATAAGTAATTGAGTCACTATATAATTTTGTGGAGACTACGCGGTAAAATTACAGAACCGTTTATTTTCCCAACACTCACAACCGATAAAACATTTTCGAATCTAGCAGCACGCTAATAAAACATCGGGATACTGAATCTTCGATATAATTGGTCAAGTAAAGCTAGGCGCTCTGTGATTAGTTAAATGTAAACCAATCAAAAATTTCTATGACATTGGAATTTTCATTTGCATGCTATTTCGATTTTATTGTAAAATTTCAGGGTATTGTAACAAATTAGAGGTATAAACTTACATTTTAACCACTTTTTGTCTTTAAAATTATTTTTAAGAGGTAAATGTAAGCATAATTACCCACCTTTCTGCATCAAACAACCAATCGTGAACCAAAGACTGTTGAGCATATTAAAGCTATTTTCAAGGATTTCCGATTCAGTGCTACAAGGATGGGGATTGTGCCACTCATAGGGACTAAAACGAGCCACGAAGAAGAGAGTTATACTGACCCAGACGTAGGCTATGAGCACGTAGCCCCACACCTGAAAAGGAATTGCAATTTGATTGGTTGGATTCTCCATTGTTGAAGCACAACTTTTAGGATGTGCATTGAAGTCAAAGTGGTGTTTTTGGTTTCATGAAATTCAGAAATGAACATAGCCCTTTTCATATTATGCAAGAGTTTTGCTTGCCACATTTGTACATTTAGCCAAGTTCTTGGCTAACGCTTGGAAGCCATGACGACCGACCCATACCCGGCAAAGCCTACTTTACTTTGTTATCGTTGCAAAGTAAATTTCTGTGCAAAACTTCTTCCTAAATTTTATTATGTTCTTGCCGGTGTGAGAGTAAATGTAAAGATTGTACCCTATTCACGCTTTTAATAATTTAAAGGACCCAAAGCCTTGAATAACTCCTGGAAAACCGTGTTGTTTTTTATGCAGAGGTTTCCCTTTTTCGTTTTCTAAGCTCAGGTACCTCGAGATGTTAAAGAACGAATTGCATGTAGCCTTAGTTGCTCGACGATTTGTGAAGCCGTGATTTAATAAATCCTTGTATTTTTTTCTTCGAATATGCCAAGTATGAGAGATGTCCTAACTGAGATTACAGTACCATAAAAGTCTACGTAGTTAAAGAAGGCGAATGAAGCAAATTTCCTTCTATTTATCACTCAATCTTAAAAATTTGGTGGCTGGATGAGCGGTGCAAGGACAAAAATTGATGCCTCATCCACGTATTTATTTTGAAACTTGAAGGTATTTAAGTAAAGGACTCAGTGAGTGGGAACGACTGTAAACTTGACTAGTTGAATGCATAAAAAGGGGAGTGTCATCACTTTTTCTTACTCTGGTTCTTATAAGCAGAAGGTACGTTTGGTAGAAACCTTAATTCAGCTTCTTAGCCTATTTGTGCACAGTAAGGATTTGGTTCCCTTGCTGAGATTCCTCTACTTTAAATGGATCAAATTTGAGAACTGATTCTACTGCTTCAACAGACGTAGAGCAACCAAGCCGTCGGCTTTGACGAATGAGTGGTCCGGATGGTGGCATTGAATCCCATTTATTTTCAAATTCCTGTAGGCCTAGAGTTTGTCTAACCAACAAACAAATGATGCATGTTTAAATGTTAATGCTTTCATCCTCCAAACCCTTGTTTTATCTGATGGTCTCTGGAGATGCTGCAAGCGGTGATTAGCTATTCATTTTAAAAAGTAAACAGGCAAAAATTTGGGAAAGAAATACTGTTTTATTAGTTACCTAGCATAATTTTCTAGGTCTGTTTGAAAGAAAAGGGGACAAATATCAGTAGAAGTGCATACTGCAGACAGCAGAACATTGTGCTCATATAAAATAAGTAGAATTGTATCACTAATTAATAAATTTGAAGATTTTTCAACTTTATAAAATAACATCATAGAAAAACACAGCTACGTACGAAGGTAATGCAATTTGTCCATAATGCTTTATTTTAGAATAGCCAGGTCAATTTTGAAGAGAAAACCCTCAGGAGATTCTATGAATGGGTGAAAGGGTTGCCAAGTCATTGATGAAGCTATGGCATGAAAACATATCGGATGGACAAAATGTTCTCGCGTTTTTCGGCAAACTTCGATACAACTCGTAGAATGCAGGCACTATAAAACGTTGACATACATCAGTCTCCCTGCATAATTCTTCGCGGCTTCAGCCCTCATGAAGTGAGTAGGTTTGTTCAAAGATTATCTATCCATTTGTCAAATTTACGCTTATAATCGCTGATTGATGGAATGACATATGGTTAGGACTGAACTCTGTATCCTAACGTGCATTAAGCAGTTAATCATCTTCAAACGACTCTTTTCCTCACTACCCATTATACACTTCAAAAGCTGCACTTCATCGTCGAAAGATCGTGTTTTTTCGAGTTGGTAAACTGTAGGCTCGGTTGTTCGCTAAGATTCCCTAATTTACTAAAACTCAAAAGATCACTTTCTCTAATGTCTACCTGCTCGATGCGATAAAACTCAGACTCGTAGGACCTTGTGGTGACGCAAAGCCTACCCACGAGGGGAGTAGGTGTACTACCTTATCCTTTGAAATTTACCTGACTAAAATCAATGGCAAAATTTAAAATAGACAGTAGATAATTAAAAGTGAGACAGAAATGGAGATTGCTAAAGCTACGGTTTTTGATTTGGAGGTGCTGTCTGATAAAGAGGTGGGATTAGTAAGGCCTTGTCATTGTAAAGGGGCATGCAACGCTATCATTTAGTGCTTTAAAAACATAGACATAATTATTGATAACTAAAGACAATTACAATGGAATGAACTAACTTACCGTAGGTGAAAGAGGTCGCAGAAAGGAGAAAAGATCGGGTTTTCTCTGTTCTGGCTTTTTGAAGATGATGCTCATTCCAAGACTCATAAAGGGTGTTGTAAAATCAATGACTCGTTCCCTTTCATGATTTATCGTTAGCATGGCTACTGCCAAATCAGCTTTCTGCAAAAAAAATTACAATTAGTTCATGGCACTCTGTCCTCCTTGCTACTGGCAACGAACTCAAGGTTTCTAAATACACTTACACGAAATTGAAGTTGTCCAATGATTCCATCCCACACTTCGTGCCCATTAATGATTTTTGCGGTGCCGTAGTTACCGTCTGTCACCGGATGAACGGTGTAGTTAAATTCAAGTTTTTCAGCGCACTCATTTAAAAGGTCAATACAGAATCCATGCCAATCTCTGGGATCACTCGATTTCACCTGACTAGGAGGGCCTTTGTACATCATAAACGGGATTTCCTGTAGAAAAAATAGGGAGAATGGTCTTATTTTCCTCAAATTTCCTTTCATATCTCACAATTTCCTTATTTTGAGGGGATTTTAATGCGAGTGTGGCCTATTGGTGCGTTTTCAGGCCAACCAAAATCTAACGTTTAGGAGAACCGGCAAGGCATTGGCTGGTTAGCTAAAATCTATCGCAGCTAAAATACCCAGTAAATACTCGCAGCAAATTGGTACCTTTGTCAACTTTTGTGTCAGTTAACTTATCTTCTTACCTCAATAGTTGCAACTCGCAGCGTTTGACCCTTCAGTTCGGCCTGGATTTCTTCTTTTGTTTTGGAAAACTCCTTCGTTACTACCATTTTATCCTTTCTATTCCAATATCCGTACTATAAGAGAAATAGGAAGTGCAAAGTTATAAGACATTCCTCAGATTAACAATGGTACCACGATAAATTCAATTTTATTAATGAGAAGTTCAATTAATCTGTTTCTTTGTAAAGCCTTCTCAGGGTGATTTTAAAGTCTTAAAATATTTGACATCTTATCTTTAAATTTAACCACTTTCTAGGCTTTACTTAGTAAACGAATTGAGTAGAATAGCCACCAAACAGCAGCGCTCAGGCTTTTTGCTGTAATGTCATATATGTTTAGTCTTTTTTTATTTTGGGAGGATCTTGAATTCCCTTAAAAGACTGCAAAATTCCTGAACTCCAAGTGACTACTACTATTTATTGAGATTTGCTTGTTAGAATTTCTTACTAGAAACCACAAGATCGCATTTTTTTGCGAAACATTTATTTACGCTTATATAAACTACTCGTTATATTTTGCTTTCGATCGACACATTAGTTACACGATCTATCCAATTTTATGAACGGGAAGTTACTGTTTGTTTTTCGAAATGAATGTTTCTTCTACCACATTGGCGTCAAAAAACTGGTGAATTTTATCATGGAGTGCAAGGAGTAAGAGTCTATTCATTTCTAACCAACAGAGGAAGAAAAACTTGCACAACTCGTTGTAAAGAAATTTGGTGACTGTTGGCGTGGCTCGCTGATGGGAGTTGCCGTAATTTGTGTACACATTACAAGGCACTAAATGTTTGTTATTCCTCCACACCCCCAAGTTAGGTACTCCTCATTGTGCTCTCTACCACTTTGCGCTTATTTTGAGTCCTTATGTCCCGAACGACGTGACTGAAGTTTTTCTGACTCATCGGCAGTAGATAATTTAGCCGTGAATTTACAAAAGATCCGCCCAACAGTCGTTTTTAGCATTTGGAGAAGGAGAGGCATGGGGTGGTAGAATGTTCCATCCAGAAGTCGCTTCTAGTGGTAAAACGCTTGAAGATAGAGGTGGAAGGTTCGAGGAGGCACTCATTCCATGATCATGAAGAGGTATTTTATACTACAGCTGATTAGTATGGGGCAGAACTGGTGAGTCAGGAACAGACTGGGTTATGTATGGAAAAATTGCATTTACATCTACTTTCTCAAATGAGGAAGTCATTAAGCTTACTAAAAAACGAATTACTAATACGTAAACAATAAACGAAAATAAGGTGGAAAGACCACCATTTTTCTTCCACGCCTTGAATGGGTGCCTAACTGATCAAGAGGCGAAGAAAAGTGATTATTGTTATTGGGCATCCTCAAAACCCCCCCACATCTGGCCCCCCTTCCACTTCTGGAGCACCACCACTTCACTTCCAGATGTCTGCATGCCTGGTATGTAAGGGAACGGGATGCAAGTCCTTACTAAGAATTGTTTGACATGCTGAAGGCCAATCATGGCTAAGACCCTTTTTTGGTGCGTTGTAACTAGAAGATGAGGAAGAAAACATGGTCTCTAGACGTTGCTGGAGAAAATAAGTTTAGGAGAAGTTTCTGTGATTGAAGATAAAGGATAATGATGCACTTTAGGATGGAGTACGCCTCTATGCGGTGGTCGCCGTTCCTTCTTGACACCGGCATTAGACCACCCAAGAATAAGTAGAAGACACAGGGATTCGTAAAAGTGAAACTTTCAGCAAATTTATGTTCCATTGGACGAGGAGTACGGAATAAAGTGTTGACCTTGCAACGACTAAAGTGCTTAAGGGAACCTTGTGCAAGTGATTATTTTTCTCGTACAAAACTCCCAAGCTTATCTGGCTAATGGCTTGATCTTGACTTAATTATGTAATCAGCATCAAGTTCGTCTTTACTATTTACTACTATTCGTTTGTAACCCCTCGGTGAATGACTAACTCACTTCCTAATTTTTAATGAATACGTTGCAAATAGGTAAAATTAATCAGATGCTCGAAAGATTTAGGACTTTAAAGTCACTTGTAACCCCTGTATCAAAAAATTTGTTGATGTTTCACTTTAATAAGGTGTGTGGGGCAGTTATAATTAAATATATGCTTTTCAACCCTAAATATCAAACAAGCAGCTTGTTAAAGTTGACAAAATAGAAAGCAAAGAACCATTTTCTCATCCTATTTTATGGCGTTTAGAATGACATCTGCTTGTTTTGGCAGCCACCAAAACACTTTCCCATCTTATTCCATTCACAAAGTGACCCGGATCACCTAATTGTTCTTGCATTAAAACAGAAGTAGCATCATTTTGTGCCAACATAAAAGCCACTAAAAATATTAGTCAATAGCGTTGTAACTAAGTTAAATTTATACGCTATGAACTTACAACTGTAAATCCGTCTTTACTCATCTCCAGAATTGAAATGTTCACATTTTTGCGGCTTCCATCTGACCCAAATTGTACACCTCCAGTAAAACCAATCACATCGTCTTCTTTTACCTGGAAAAAAAAAGAAAATATACACTACTTAAAAGAAACGTTTTTTGAATAAACGGCCGATCAGAAGCATTGAAGTAGAGCTGACCCCTTTTTGGCCGATGCGAACTTTGGTGGGCTGACCGGGGGCTGATTTTGGTAAATAATTACGACGACCAATAAATCAACAAATTTGAAACATTTTTGGCAAAATATTTTAGCTTTTATAATAAAAAGTAATTATTACAAACGATGATAACGCTTTCTGAATATTTACCGATTTCATCAGAGAAATAAGTTGATAACCATGAGCCCATGTTTCCCGAGATTTACAGGACAGCCCACTAGGGGGTTCGACCACACTATTGGTTCTAATGAGTTGAAATATTCCGTACGAGAGAAGGTATAGGGAGTCCTGAATGAGGAAGTAGTATGTCTACAGAACAGAGAAGATAAAAATGCCTTTCAAGATTGTAGTTAACAAAACACCTCAGCTGATTAGTTCAGAGCTGTGAAAGAAACACGGGGAATCATCGAGGCCGGTTGAAAGACTTCTAAACTATTTATGAGTGTGTAACAACTAACCTAGTCTTTCGTTACTTGGGATCACATATCTCTGGGATTGTTTTTATGTACCACCTCTCAGATGTATAAACAGGACCAATTAATGCCTAGACTACCTTACACTATACTGCCACTTTTCATGACAAAGGGGAATTAAACAATTGCACTTAGCCTTTTTGTAACAGTTCAGCTGTTATTTATCTGCTTTGATGAGCTGTTTTCGGGATTATTTTTCATTCTCCACAGTGGTAACTGTAGGCGGCTGTACATCCGAATTACTCTGCATTCATCTTATCGGTTTATCCGTTTTCGAAACTTTGGTTCGTTCATAATCCCCACAGTGATAAAAATCGTATTAGTTGAAGAAGATACAGCTGCACCATTGCTGCATATCAAAGCAACGTTCTTCCCACTTTGACGATATAGCCTAGATCCATCATTCTCCCACTTTCATCGTTTTTGACATTTTTTTGCATTGCCTGTGGCGTAGAGTACATTTCTGTATCTAAGCGCCAATTCTTAATTTAAATGGGTGAAAAACACTTTACTTTTTCATTACCAACTGGTATGTATTGAGGAGAGACGTTCATCTAACAGCATAGCTTTTACAAATGTGCAGGTGTGATAAAAAGGGAGCACTCCGAACCCCCGGCCTACTGTCGTCATGACCCAAAAGCATAAAGAAAGGGCTGATTACAATTAAAGTTGATGCAACCTATCTGAGATGGGTGTCTAAGCAACTGAAAGGGAAGATCTCAGGGCTAAACTTGAAACCACGCTGAAATGAATCTCAAATGGGTAAATTATCTTTCAAAAATCTTTTGTTTTGAATGGAACCGACACCTCGTTATGGTTATTTAAGGACCCACAAGACTTTTTCCTGAGTCAGCTAGAGTTTCTTCATCATTGTTTTGGACATCATTGAGGACCCCCCCAATGGCATAGTTGACGGGAATCATTGGCATCAGGGAGAGTGTCGAGAAATTGGCCCCCTTGTCAACAGTGAAGATCTTGGGCTCAACGAATTGAACATCCTGAAAGAACCATAGGATTACTGAGGGGTATCGTCAGCCAGATTACATTTCTAAAATGCATTTTTAATAAAAAGGTAACCAATGTCATCGTGATTACAAAGCAGCATTCATTAAAAATCAAATATTCTTATATGAAATTCGAGGAAGAAGAATCCCCATAATTCAGTGATTCTAAATTTACTTTACTTTAAAAGTTTAAAAATGCGAATCGCTTCATAAGGAACGTGTATGTTTGGAGATTATATTTGTTTCTCCAAAGGAAGTTGTTTTGCGTTAACAACCTCAAGGTACACTGTGTCAGGCACAAAGATCAAGCACATGTGATTGTTTATCCTTTAAGGATGAACGACTGTGCCTGTATTTTGCCACATCCATACCACACCGAGTCCCCTGTGGGCAGGTGATCTGGTAAGTAAAGAGTATTTAATAGATTAATCGGGGATAATCAATGAGACCTTTACGCATTTAACCTCGAGATACAAAGGTAACTTCACCCCAAAAGTCAGTTGACCTGCCAGTCAGTCAGTAAGTCAGCCAGTTGTCTTCCAATCCCCTTGTTTGCCTTCACTTGTTAATGTTTGTGCCACTTGTTCACTGTTTCGCCTCGATGGCCGCTACAGCTGATTTATGTATTATGAGGCCATTTCAGCACTCAGCACTTAATTTCGAATGTCCAATACCGAACCCTCCGCTAAATTCTCCGTTCAGGTTCAAAAATAGAGGCTCCCTCTGAATCTGTTACATCCGTATTTGGCTGATTTATCACCGGAATCACGTCTGTTACACCACTTCCAAGTGGTGCATTCTGCTACTGCATACCATACATTTTTCAAATGCTACAAAATACGTGTTGCGAGAATCCTCTGTAGCCTTTCGAATCGAGTTAACCAGCTAGAAGCAAATCTATTAGCCGCAACCTATATGACCAAATGCGGGGTTTAAAATAAGGAAGGAGTAGCGGAGAGCACATCTGCGCTTTAAAATTCACCATTCAAGCTGACTTGTGTCGCTGTGCCAAGCAAACTTCGCATATTTGCCCAAATTTGAAGCATTTTGACAGTGAAAAGGTGAAAATTTTACTCACCCAATCTGTAAATATGTAACTATAGTACTGATCCGTCATATCGTACTCGGCGATCTATTTAAAAAAATGGAGTTATTTCCTTATAAATGAAAGCTTCAAGTTTACAAGAAAAATAACACAAGAAAATGGCGTCCCTCACCAATTTTAAAAATTTCTCTGTCTCTGCCACTGGAATGTCCACCACAAATCTACTCTGTGAACGAGTTGTCATGAAGTACTTGATGATATACTTTTGCGTCAGATCAGTGTTGTCCCATTTGCGAACCACCAGACGACCGTGGAAGTTGGAGAAGAGGCTCTTGTATTTTATCAGACCTGAATATGAGGGAAGACCGGAGTAAAAGCTCATGAAATCAACAAAAATGTGAATTTTAGAGTTGCTTATAGCATATAATCAGCTTTGGTTACTTCAGAACTTTAAAAGACGTCCATAACTCTTCTCACTTTGGGACTAAAATAAGAGTTACTTAATGATACATTCGTGTAAATTGTTTGCATAATTTATGAAACAAAAGTAGTGTATTTAGGATTTCAAGTTGCATTTGGCTAAGGATTATTTCTCAAAAACTCCTTTTATTTGAAAGAGGGAACAGAGCAGAAATTCAGGGTTTGTGAAGGTAAGGTTCATGGTCTTGGGAGATATTTTGGGGATATTTTTGAAAAATCATGCAACTTTTAAATGAAAAAAATCAGTTCAAGGTGCTGCAAAATCCATGGCAGTTTGAATGTCTCCATTTCCACCAATTCTTCCTGAAAGAGTAAAAATTTATATTTCTTGTCATACTGTCAAATAACGACTGCGAAAATGGAGTTAGTCGTGCCGAATCGAGTTATACGTCAATTTTTGTCAAAAAAGCCAGCTGTTCTTGTAGTTTAGCACATGAATTGCCTGCCGGGAGCAAAATTGCTGTGTAGTGTGTGCGTCAATTGAATTGGACAGGAGAGAACTCCACTTCATTATATGTCAGTTGTAATGGACAGGAAATTTATGCATACTAGGTGTGAAATTTCGCCTTTTTGTGTGGAATGACTGAGCCTTTTAGGAACTTCAAGATATGGACGTAAAGGATGGAGAGCCCTATTTGTCCAATCAATGGCATTTACGATGGCTAGTGATAGAGAAAGACCTTTAAACTGTCAGTTTGTGCAGTTTTCGGTAGAAATTACTTGAGTGGGTAGTTGTAACTTTGAGCCGCTTATTATATATGATTGTCTATAGTAAATAAAATTCAAAAGTTTATGAAGGACTTCCTTTTCCTTCTATAAATCTAAGTCGGGAAAGTCTCTACCCGTCCAAATGGAGCAAAGCAAGACCTCATATGACTACAATGTGAACGGAAGGGAAGGCCTCATTTATCACACTAGGATGAGGAAAGAAATTGTCTCGACCTCCTTACTCCCCGAACGATACTCCTCCAAGTAATTAGCACTTTTTCATTATCTCTGGCAGTTACATGATCGCATTCACAATAAAAATTATAGAAGATGACTAATGCATGTTTTTACCCCAAAGGTAAAAAATTTTAAAAGTGGAATCTGCAACCTTTTGCCCCTGAGAAAGGATTTTCAAACGACGGGGCAGTATTTCCGACAAAAAATTATTTGAAGAAGTTTTTTGTGGTTACTTAATGCTCGTCCATAAAAAACTCCCTGAACTATCCTAAGCACCATAAGACAGAAAAGTCATAATCAAAGGTTATTAAATAATTTAATCTGGACGTTTGTTCTGACTGTGTGCCACCGAATCACATTCTCTAAGGCTCATGTCAGGTGTTTTCTATGCAGCTGTCAAGTGGTCAATGACTCTACCTCCAGGGCGGTCGTTCAGAAAGCATCAATCCGGTGTAAAAAATAAAGTGATAGAATTTAGTCTGCTGACTTGAAGATGAAGAAGGACTCGTGGTGTGAAGACAAAAATGTACCCCCTTCTCATTAGCTAACAAAATTACTCTGCAACAAGCTATAAAACTAGCAAAGCCTTATTGGCAAGTGATTAACTTTTTCAACGGTGTTAATGTTCGGGCAACCTCCAATGTGACGGATAGACTAGACAAAGTTTATTCAAACTGGGCACAAGCCATAAACTCTGGTGGAATTTTCCCATCTTTATCACCTTCTTGCCCTTTTAGCTTATCCTTTTAAAGTACTTTTATGACTACCTATAATCTGATTCGAAATTTTAAAGCACTTTTACTAACTTGCGTTGCCAAAACAATAACATCTCTTCCATTGCTAAACCATTGAATAAGTAGATAAATATATTTTGAGTAAGGATTTGAAATCCTTAAACTTGAAGAAAATATCAGGGGCACAGAGTAAATAACGTCAATGTTCCCGATTTTGGAAAATTTTCAAACTCTGAATCGCACAAATATGTGCACACACAATTTCGAAAACATGCTGATTCTACGTAAATACACTATTGCAGCTCTATAACAAATAAGTGCACGAGTTGGCGGTCAAGCAATTAGGTTTAAACCTCCTCGAAGTCAAGCACAAAAGTGCTTAATTTTGGTGGATAGCCAAAATGTGGTTAGCATTTGTGAGCATTTTATGACCGAATTGGGGTGGTGATTTTTCCACTTTTGTGTACCATTGGACATAATTGCGGCTACAATGTACGCTTTGAATCACTTCTATCAATGCTTTTGTTTTTACAGCTTTATTAAAATGGTAAATGCATTGTAACTCTGATGAATGCGTTAGCTATTTTTTTCTTTAATAATAAGCCATCCGTTTTAATTTCGCTTTTAACCACGAAAGTCATTAAGGCGACTGTGCTGTAGAGACGGGAATAAAAACCCGTCACCCGTATTGGCTTGACTTATTGCGGCTTCAGGAAGGTTGGGAAGCACTACATGAAAGGCAGTATATTCTGTCCTCCAGTCATCGTTCTAAAAGAGACCGACAAATTCCAGCAAAAAATTGAGTGATACACCTTTGCTGAGACACACGAATTTATCGCTCTCGTGAGGAAGCTGTCAAATACATAATCACCATCTGGTAAAGTCAATCACGCTATCATTGGTTTTAAACTGTCCTATTTAAATAAAATACACATTATTTGATTTGCCAAGGGCCAGAACGTTAACTGATCCCTTTTGTAATAAGGCATCACTTTATATTTCCTCCTTTTTACCTCTCATTGTCACGTATGCAGCACAATGCATACATCAAATCATTAAGAACACCTAACTACTTATTTTCCGGATAGGCGACAGCTGTGAAGGGAGGGTACCTGGCTGTCACAATGAGAACAGCCTCCGTGAACTCATGATTCAGGGACATACCTTCTACTCACGAAATACATCGTGTAAAAGAACCTCTTTCATAACTTTGTAGGCATTTTAGGGTAGAGAAATGACTATTGCAGGAAACTTTGAAGGCGATCCATATTTCTCCTTACGAATTTGCTATTTTATAGCCTCGATTAACAAAGGAGTTTTTTGCCTTAAAACAATACAGAAAAGGGAATGACCATTTTCATTTACAAAAAGGTTTGAATACCCACTTTGATACTAAGTGACATTTTAAGAAGTTCATATTACCATTCCAAAATTTGGACTTCTACAAGCGCGTGTATTTTCTAACCACCAACAAAAAAATTTGGCTTTTTTTCGCGATTTGTAGACTTTGTGCTCCAATTTATCACTTGCTCTACCACTGTGTATGGTCGCTATCTAGGATGAACAATGCAGAAAATCAAATCAAATACTGCGGAAAATTCAATATTTGGTCAAAGTTCATAGTAGAGTCGCATGGTCAACGTTTCTCTCTACACCTAAGCGTGAATTCTGGGGAGATTTTTAACTTAGTGTTGAACATGAAGAGCACAATGTGATTGCCAAAATCAAGCAGCATAGGTTGGGCAAATGATTTTTAACAATTGTAAGAGTAGGTTTGTACATTATATTTGCCGAAATAATCTGTCCCCCAACCGGGCACACCCGCTATTACCATTTGCATAAAGCATATTGCCTCTCAAAATTAACAATTCAGGCACGGGCATCTCCATTACCATCTCATGCCCATTTCCCATCTGTCGCTTCCATATTCGGTTGTTAAATTCTTTTGCCATGAATAGGTGATGACCAGCACTTGGAGGAGTATCATGTCGAGGATAAAGAGGATGTGATAAATTGGGGTCATATCTCCTTCTCTTCCCTTCACACTTCTCGCTGCTTCCCATCCCTAACTACGGTGTGTTACTTTCTCATGGGCCTGTTGCGTAATGTGGATATGAGCTGTTAATTGACCTCCGAGGATGGGAGGCATCTTCCTCTACATACACTGACGTGTCATCACTGTGCGTGTTTTCAAAGGTCTAGGTTTTCCCACCTCCATACTCACCAGATATGCATAAACATTCCAGCCATAACTATTTGACCTTCTTTAAGTGATAATGTCGCTGTGGGTTACTGTGCTCACATTTCACCACACACACAGGGCAGGCACCGTCTTCTGCAATCGAAAAGATCTTTTTCAGATACGTTTTACTGAGCGGCGAGGGGAACATTTGGAGATAACCAGTAATGCATCCATTTGTCTAACAAACTTCGCAATGCAAACAACACACCAGCCAACAAACTATTGGAACAGGATTGAAGGAGTGAAGGACAAATTTGTAGCCCTCCAAGCCTCATGTCTATCACCTGGCTTTAACTTATTTTATGTAGAAGACATGCATTAACCTAGCTTTCACTTTTTTGGAAGTTAGATATTCCTGGTTGGCGAAGGTGTCAAGGATGTGTCTCGTCAACGACGTTAACCATTGGCAATGACTGTCTTTCACGCGCCAGTCGCGAATTAATATATCATTAGCGACAGACAATTCTTCAATTGCTTTCAGAAGTTGAGTATCTTGTTTAAAGTTATCCACCTATCTGTCTTTGAATAGCTCATCACCAGTACCCGACTACCTATTCAAAGCCCCTCTGAGAGGTGCACTTTGCTATTTTCTATTGAATGCCTCCTGAAATTGAGTTCCAATTTGTGAAGTAGGTGGCCTCAATCCTCAAACATGAAGTCCATTTCACACTACAGTGTACATAATACCAAGTCACTTAACTCTGTACCAATAGGATGATGTGGCCCTCTATTTTATCGTGTATATTTACAAATTATCACTGAGGCGAGTCGGAGTGTAAACTACCCCATCAATTTTATCTTAACCGCAACAACATTGACTTATCCCATATTTCATTAATTTACTTTAAATTGCTTTGGAGCCTTAATTAGTTACTGCGAATCCATTTAAAGTCTCTAAAATACTTTGGCGCAAATCGTAATATTAGATTAATTTACTCAAAAATCTAGAAAAACCGGGGATGAAATTTCACCCTTAAATGACACATTTTGGTAAATTTGGGTAGAACAAAATGTCAAAATGTTTCTGAAAGGTCTTTCAGACTTTGGGGTCTTCGTAACTTACATTTGAATTACCACACCCCCTTGTGAACTTGGCGGTAGAGTCTTGTTTTGAGTTAATTTTAGCCTTAAAAGCCAATTTAGTATCTCATCCTTTGAAATCTTCTTTATTAAGTGAATTTTTATTGAGGGAATTAAGGCAGATTCCTGATACTAAAGAAGTGAATACCATCACCACTTTTGAAACCCATAGAACAGCTGCAGGAAGTAGAAGTTGAAACGAAGGTGTCTTCAACTCACTGTCATCATGGGCATAGATGAGTCCAAGCTTCTGCCAGCCCTGTGCTTCATGCAGAAAGCTGACCAAAGT
>CABFON010000070.1:0-18470 GCA_900683695.1 Echinococcus oligarthrus
GCTCATGCACTGCGTGACTGTCAAGGCCGGTCGAGAGGAGGAGGAGGAGGAAGTGGATGAGGCGGGCGTCTTCTCTGATGTTAATTAATTTACTACTACATTAGCCGCGCAATGAATATGTCGACTAATTTTTCAAGTTACTTTTTTCATTTGCGGACAAAGTGGTTCTCTCCGCTGTTCTTAGCTAGTTAGGATGAACTTGACGTTGAAAAGGAATTTGGTGTAGGTGGAACGACCATATCGTAACGAGGCATGAAATGACAAGGCAAAGCAGTGGGTTGCGCTGCTCGTAAGATTGGTGTGTGTTTCATGTTTGCAGCGTCACCACCTGCTTTGCAGTAGCGCGGAAGGTGGAGACATGAAAAAGGGAAAATATACCTTGTGTGTCAAGTGGTCACTTGAAAGTTGACATTTTGGGTGGATTAACTCATGTGCCGAAGGAGAACGTGCACTATCAGCATTTGTCTGTTAAAGGCAGCCTGATTTGTGGAGTATGCTGAGAGGGTGTTAGAAGTAATTGATGAATGCTGAATGACGTGGTGAGGGGAACGCAAATATACTGGCTCGATCTGATCTGATCTGATCTGATCCGGTGTGTAGTGGCTGCTGATCTGCTTTAAGATGCATGACAGGTGATTTCTGTGTAGGCATCACCTTTTGGTGGTGTCACAGCTTTTAGCCTACTTATTTTGCACTAGATTTGAACCTCGTAAGCAAACAGAGTAACTTAACTTGCATCAGTGAAATATGGAAACTTTTTTCTTATCAGGCTGGCATTAATTTCGTGTTTAATAAATCTCACAGTGAATTGTCTATTCATGTAGGTTGAGTCTTGAGACTTAATTTACTTGGCCTAATTACTAGTGATACTTTCAATTGCTTGTTCCTCATTCCTGAGTGTACCTCTTTAGTAAAAATTTGATATGCTAATAGAACTTTCGTCTTTCGCTAATGTCACGGTACAGCCCTTCTGATAAAGGGGATTGTGCTACCTTCAGTTGTTCGAAATTTGGAGCATTTATGTACCATAAGGTCATTTTGCATCGTAAGGTAGTTATTGGCTGGATGTGACCACAATACTGAGCTATGCATGTTGAGTGGACCTAAGACATGGCGGTTAGTTCGCAGCGAGAAGAGGGATAACGGCGTTAGCATAGTTTTGCGTCTTCCGGAACTAGTCGGTGGAGGAAGCGCTTCGCCTTCTTTGTTGATGTGTGCAGCATAAATGGCTTCAAGTGGAACAGCAGCACATATTATTTTAAGGTCAGTGTTTTTGAAAGGACTCCCGCTAAACGCGACACTCCATTCACTGCCTAAACGAATACTTAATCACAGTCATTATGGTCAAGGGGGCCTGTTTGTGGACAAAATTGATCCAAGGCAAATTGATTGGCCAAGAGATGCAGCACCATCCACATTGCAGGAAGTTGGTTGTGTCGCACAAATAAACTTTGTCTTGAAGCTAAATGGCACTCCTGTGATTGTCAGTGCAAACCAACGCGTCCATCAAATCTCAATTTCACAAATGATCCTTTTAAATTTCGACCACAGCTAAATCAGAGAAGTAGACCTTTCTATTAATTAACTTTGGCTTACACTCCCGTTTGGCTTGTTTTTCTTCCTAACAAATCAGCTAGTTGACCAAATAACTAATTTCTAGAATGAGGCTTATTACGCTAAATGACCTCGAGATTGACCTGCCATTCTCGTGGACTTGTTCCTTAACACAGCACAAGGGATGTAACCTTTATCGGAGATTACCTCTTTGACGTGGTTGGCTCACTTTGGACACCAGATATTCCTACATATATGTATACATACAGACAGACAGAGAGAGAGATTGGCGGATGACAGTCAACTATACTTGTTTGGCGCCCCAACCATACTCCGGCATTCAAATTCACAACAAGGCCTTGACTGCTGTCATTTCTGTGGTGGAACGGCATAAATTAAACTCCAATAATTTCACTTCTGGCTGACTTTACTGGCCTTTCAATTCTGCCGATACAACGATATCGTCTAGACAAAGCCCGTTTGCCGAAGCACTTTTTGCCTCTATGTTAAAGTTGGCATTAATTTCCGCGTATATTGACTTCCGCATTTAAATGGAACATGGAGATCGGTAAAGTGGGTAAGGATAAACATGGGTCAACCAACCAATCACCATCGTAATCGGTAATCTTTTGTCAACATAACTTCCCTATAGAGCTATTTGTAACTGGAAGCAAACAGCCTAATTTAGCCACCTACTTTTCCACTTCATCTCTTTCTCCTAACTGCCCTTTCGATTCTTCTCCATTCTGTCCTATCTCCTTTTATTCTAGCTTAAATATGCTTACGGAATTGTCGAGTTCCATGACAGGGGGAAAAGTATAGGGTAGGGAGAATCAGCTGATGATGACGACGAGGGTGATCAGTGTTTTACACTATCCCCCTACCTTCCTGTCTTCCAATCACTCCATCCCACTTTTCATATCTTCCACAAATTGAAAACAATTGGCAGCCGGCTTTGAAATCGAGTTATGATGCACGTGAATGCTCAAAAGTGCATTCTGGTGATGATTTTGCTACCCTGAATAACGAAGAAACTCTCCTGAGTTAAAATAGGTAGGTTAAAAAAGTAGGAAAACGTGGTGCCCTCCTCAGATCATCCTAAAATTAACAAGCAGCGGGTGAGATCTGTGCAAAATGATTGAGCAATTACTGGTATGGCCGATGGCGTGGTGAAACCGTGAAAATGAATGGGTGATTAACGCGAACGAGGTTATTGGTCTCTATTCGCTTAATGGCTTGCCACTGTCTATTTTGGAGGGGTGAAGTAAGGGAAGCAGTAGAGGAGTGTGAGGGTGGGAAGGCTTTGCTATGTATCCTCTCCCATTCTTATCTTCTAATTACAAACAAGGCTAAGTGAGAGTACGTGGAAGGAGGTAGAATTAGTATGCAGTGGCTAATACTATTCTCAAGTCGATGTGGTAGTCGACCTACGCGGAGTAGATGGGTGCACTTCTGGCCAAGTTGGTTGAATTCACTGCTTGTCAGACGCAGAAATAATATGTTCTTATGCTAACGTTAGCACTGTGAGTGGTTGCATTCTCTGTTTATTTAATGTGACTGAGTTTATGTTGTTAGCTATTGCAAGGCCTTGCAAAAATGAGTTGATTTGGCTCCAAGTAGTGATGACTCTTCCAACCACTGTGATTTATGACTCCTCTGCATGTATCCATTCAACGTCTTCCTTGTAAGTGGAAATAGCGGTGGACTTGAGGTGGAAGTCAGTTCCACTGAGCCTCTTTAAGCAGACAGTTTCGGATGATTTCACATTTTATACTTTAGCTTATAAGAGTCGGGATGTAGAAACTACATCCCAATTTAATGGCTAGTTTCCTCTGGCATCGTGGCAGAGACGTTTGTTGGAGTGAGATGCCAAGTATCAATCAGGCGTTACTAATCATCAGCTATTAAAGCCTCTTTGGGCACCAAAGCTAACCGACCAAAGGATCGCATTTTTAATCTGAACCATTCTCATTGTTAACGCTTGGTCGTTATTGGTAGAAAGTATTTAATGGAGAATACCGATTGCACTGAGCTATATGCAGTGATTTGATGTAAATTAGAGGCAGGGGAGCGTGAAGATGCAAATACTGCATTTCAACACCTACAAGGTAGCATTGATGGAGGTCTCCATCTCTAGTTGTTCTGCAGTGGATGAATAAAAAGTAAGAGAGGAAGGAGGAAAGGAAGAGTAACCGCGTCGGTTATGTTGGTAAACACACACGAAAGAGAAAATTGGCATGACAATGGCAAGAAATAATGATCCATTGTAAAGGAGAGGGATTTTGAATGGGGTTGAGTGGATTAGTGCATTTTTATTGTTTTGGTGCGAATGAGATAGTCGAATAGAGAGAGCTTTATGAAACATTTTTTATTAAACTCATCACCTCTGCAATCACCAGTCCTTTTGCAACATGGCACGCTCAAATGTATATCTTGCGATTATTTATTTTCCTGTGTGGCCTGAAATCTTGAGCTGTGTTGAAGGGGTACAAATAACGCTTTCCTCACTTTTACTTATTCGTTACTTCTAACTGAGGCTGAAGAGGAAATAGAAGCAATTTATCTTCCATACTCACAGTGTGCATTAGGTAGTACCGAGTGATGGGCAGATCTCAAACCTATTTTTGTTTGAGATTTAGCAAGTCGGCAATTAATAGTAACTGTGAATAATCGCTCACAAAGCATGCATGTTCCTCCACGACTGAAGGGCTGCGTGTCTCAGGAGTGTGGGTGTATAAGAGGATGAGTAAAATCGTACGGAGGTAACCGATTCTACAGTTGTTCACTTAGCCTTGCTACAAGGAAGTCATTTCCCATCACAGGTCAGCCAGTTAGTCACCTGACCGGTCAGTCGTGAGAGAACGTGTGGGAGTTGAGACTAAGGTCCCTTATCCCCTTTGTCTCCTCTCTCTTCTGTGGAAAAAAATTTTGAAATTTTGCTATTACTTTCGTAAATAAGGAGTCTTTTTGGAAGTAATGTATCTATTTTTGGGTGGTGATTCAAGAAAACAATATCTCTACTTCGCTAAATGTCCTACAACAAATTTGATGGGAGCTTCCACTCCCCTTATGGATCTGCAAGAGATTCGGATTCCGTTCTTAAAGAAGATACGGCCAAATGAAATCCATCGCTTTTGAACAACATTGTATTAGGGAGGGTTCTTAATAATAGATAGGTGGTAGAGAACACTCCAAAGGCCAGTGGTGTCGAGTGACTTTGTGGTGCGTGAATATAGAAAATAGTACACATTTTTCAAGTCATCGGATGAGACATTGCCACTTTCAAGCAAAATATAAGCTAGGTACAATCTTTTAACAACCAGAATGACTTAGTCCTAAAGGCTTACTCTAGGATATGCAGAAAATCCTTGTTAGGGAATTCCACTTATCAAGAATAAGTTGACTTTACACGTACGACCACCACATATTTTAATTATATAGTCCCAGAAACAGTTCGGCCATTACAGCTCATAAAATCTATGTTATAACAAAGGCATCCACTTCTCTTTAGAGAGTGTCATTTTTTTGTACCCGACTGAGCTACACAACGTTAGCCTAGATCCTTCAAGATAAGCTAACTCGTAAAATTTCTATCCATCCCTTTGCAAACACTAAGTTTTACAGTGGTGAAGAACTCCTATTTACGATTCATTTTGGCTGGAGAAATGACTGTCTAGGAGAAGAAGCATTGCTTCGTGGCGGATTTTTAATTACCTGACCGTTTCTCATGAATTTGCTGTCTTTAAGCTTGGCATCTGAGGGGAATGCATTTCTCTCAACCTGAGTCATGTTGATTTTTCCTAAATTTCTGAATCGAGACCCATAAGTGGGAACAATTTAGCTGGCTTCAATTCATACACAACTTTTTTCCAGTACACGGTAGACAAGTGATCGTGCTAAGCACCAGAGCCAAACTTGTTGATGCTAAAACTTGTTGATGCTAAAACTGATGCAAGCAAAATGATGAGGAAATCAAATTTAGCCGCACGCTAGACTTAATAATGAAATGTGATTTTTTTACTCAGGCGCATTTTTAGTTTTATCAATTGCCTCTCCATTGTGCTTCAGACTGAAAGCTATGCAAAGGAAATTAAATTCTCAAAGAGATCTAACGTCCGCAAGGTACACTAGTAAACTTGGTTATTTTTAAGAGTATAGGAAGCTAACTTGAAATACACAGCCTAAATTATGTTTTTTTATAAGTTAAACCAAATTAGACAATGAACTTGTCAGCTATGAACCTAGATTGTTTATCAAGCCCTCCTCATACTTCTAACTCACTTTCTCAGATATGCAATTACCTTGCCTTACAGGGATAATAGTTGTGTTCCTAGCAGTTAACTTGCCTCTTTTTTCGGAAATTATTAAAATAAGTTTGTTGATTTCAGTCGCTTTTAAAAACATGAAGTCGCATTTCGTACCCTTTGGTTGCAGAGCTGTTCCACTGAGTCCTAGTAACTAAAGTCTCTATAATGCATACAGCAACAAATAACCTCAGTTTCATAAATATCATTAAAAAAACCGTAATCAGTTTACAGTTAACTATACCAGAGCGGGAAATGAGTTGTGAGTCCAACTGGCCTACTCATGATTGCCTGTCATCTTAAAGGAGAATCCGACTGTCAGTGACGTCTAAAAGGAGGTCCGAATTGTGGGCGAGGTCGCGGGGGTCAGCTCATGAATACCTTGTTTTCAGAGCAGTTTAACTGCCTTAAAGTTCAAATTCAAGAGGCAAAATATTTTATATTTACTAAAGTTTGTACTTTTAAATAGTTAATCTTTATATTTGAATTTGTGGAGATTTATCATTTGCCACGAGGAAAGAGCTAGCCAAAAGCTAAGCTTTACAGCCCTTTTCACTAATTGGTCTAAAAGCAAGAACCAAATAAAACCTTATCATAATTCCGTCAATTATAATTTCCTTTGACTATGGGTCCATCAGTTAAACTTTTTTATTTATGAAGTAATCATTATAAACACATATTTCATTGTTATACCTGCTAAAAGCTGTCTTAACAGGTGCTCTCACCAGCAAGATATATTGTGAATATTACAATCTATTTCATGAAGTGGGCCTCCAGAAAGAGATTAGCTTAAGGCAGCACGATTTTGCTCTCTTCTGAGCAGTTCAAATGAGAAAGAGTAAGATTATTCCTTACCATGGTTTTCTATGCAAGCCGGACTTTTTAAAATGCTTCGATGGTCTTGACTTCGTTACACGACGGACGATAGAGACCGATTAAGCACTATTTGAGAGTCCCAGAGACAATTCTTATGTAAATTACCTTTTATGCCCTCTTTAGGTTGAATACTCAAGACTTCCTATTCATTCTCTCTTACCTATTTCGGTTTAACACATTTATATGCTTATACACTTATTTTCTACAAAATACTGACTCCTCTACTTGAGGACGGGCTGATAATGTGCAGTTAGTTGACCACGATGTCCGTAGTTTTCTCATCCGAAAAAAAAATCATTAAGTTGCGATTAACGTGGGGAGCATTTGTGGATGCTTCCTCACGGCTAGCCGGTGCATTAATGGGAGTGAACGCCTTAGCCTGCGCGTAGAGTTGGTTACTTCAATCCTCCCATTCTGTCTTCCCGTTCTCTTAGCTCCTAAAATATGGCTAAATGTCTAGAGGAGAATTGAGCACTGGAGTAAAAAAACAAATTACTTCGCTAATTTTTAGTTTCCTACTAGTTGCAGAATAACTGCGTCTTCTTTATCAATCTGTTCATTGCTATTGTAAGAACTCACAAATGAAACAAAATATTCCATGAGCCTTAGCTGTTCCCACTTTATCTACGAGCTGAGATAAAATGCCACAATATACACCAGTGTTTTATAAGACGTCTTTTTGGCGATGACAATGCAGCTATCAAACTGGACAGCATCGAGATCCAATTTGGCCAGTTTATCAAAGTCCGACGGCAACTATTTTAGGAGTAGGTATTTTATAAAGTATTGAAGTATAAAACATCATTAACAGATGAGATGAAAACGCCCTGGGCGTAAAAGGCTATCGGTAACACAATCACAGATTGTTTGTCCTTACAAGTTACACCGAGAATTTAACAAACATTAAATTAGACAATTTTACTACCTCCTTATGTAAAGCATCAGCTATTACGAACGTAGAACTTGTGTTGTAAGGTGAGGGCCAAACGATTGTTTGCACTGGTTTTTTGGCGAATAGAGTCCGTCAGCCCGCCCATACTCCGTGCTGTTGTCCGCAAGAGTGCATGGCAAGTTCTGGCATCTGTGTTGCTGCGCACCCCTGCTAGTCTGTAGTTTGTGGACGAGGAATGGGAAGGTGAAATGTAAAGGCGGGTAAACTTCCATGGAATAATCTAGCTGAATATCCTAGCCTCTATCCAGGTAGGACACTTCAACCAACACATTCAGCTTATCGGGCAGCTTATGCAAGTGGAAAGTAACAAGAAGAGGCAGGAAGGGGAGGAGGATGCAATGCTATTTAGTCCTGTTTCCATCAACCCAATTGAAAGTTCTGCTTTTCCGGGTGCTATTTTGCCCCACTTTCTTCTCTACACATAGCTTTCTTTGCACTGATGCTTTTTACCCCTATATTTGGATAAGGTGTTTTCCTCGACCTAATAAGTTACCTGCAGAACAGTCAATGTCTTGAAAAAGTAAACCCCTATTTTCTCCCATCTAAGTGCCTCAGCACAGACCCTTTCCCCCCAACAAGTGTGTGTTATTCGTGTAAGTGATTACTAGTTTCTCAACCAGAGAGGATACACCAAATGTGTTGCAGAGTACCACAAAAATACAGCACTGCATCGCGATACAGCCAACGAATTTGGACTTATTTGGAATGATGAAATTCCTTGAAAACTCGGTTAGGCATAAATCCTGGGCCAAATCGTGTTGCAGCAATCTCCACCAAGGTCAGTAGTTGATAGTTAACCAGATCAAGTCATTTCTGAGGTGACAATGCAAAAGGATCCTATTTTTATTGTTTCTGTTGGATTTACCTAAGGGAACTTAGGGTAGTTCGCAATCAACAGGGATGCCTGACTCTCAATTTCGTCTCTAATTTGTTCATAGATTAAAAGCCTTCGTCGGCTGTACACTTCTTACATCTGAGCAATGATTAATGACTGAAGGAAGGAGTGCTGCTGCTTTGTCAACTTCGTCTGCTTCACCTGCATCGCTGTATCCACTACTTCCTAAGTGTTACCTAGAGATCAAATCCTTGCTGTGATTGTCATTTTTGGACGAGGGTACATCTGTCTTTGCTCCAGAAACCTATCAACTTTGAGTAGAGGATTGGTCCGTCAGTCCAAAGCCTTTATATTTATGTAGTTTATAATATCCTGTGGAGTAATTTATATTGGAATTGCCTCCCTTATATGCAATTGGATGAGTCCGGCAAAGGGTAAGTTCTGCCGCGGTAACAAATTGAACCGCTGTTTACAAAAGTACAACCGCAGTGGAAAGGCTATGAAGTAATAAATTTTGCCTTTATAGCAACTATTGGTTTTGAAAGGCTGTCTTATTTACTCTGAAATCTTGTAGAATATTTATTGCCACATGAGGCATAACTCCCACCTATATCTAAGCAGCGCTTAGGAGGGCCTTGTCATTTTTATGTGTTCATAGGTAAAAGTACAACCTCTCCTCATGATCGGCGATAAAGTTCTCGAAAAATTCATATACGGGAACTTCCTGGAAAGCCCATATGTGTTAGCTTGTGTTGACTTGATTCGCGACCAAAGTGGATGGATATCAATGGTCGTGATGCCTACCTTCACGAAATGACGAAATGCATTGTCTACTAACTAATGTCTCGTTTAATCTTACGCCAAGTGCTTCAGTTGCGGTTGCACCCTCCCCAACACGGTGTTGTACAAAATACCTTTTCCATTCCGTCCGTTTTTCTTCAATTGCTACACCAAAGAATGAAAAAGCTAGTTTAAAGCTACATGCGCAGTCGTTTCTGGAGAAAGTAACCAAGAAATCACGTTTGCAGATCCATGTCGATTATTTTACCTGCTCACATTGGTTTTGTTATTCTGAGTGTAGTCGAAGCTCGTTTACAGGTGATAGGCGGTGGTTAAAACTTTGCTAGAAACCTTTAATATACTAGGTAAAAAGGGGATATTTTGGGCCCATTTCTAGTTTTTACTTCTTCTGCTAGTTGAATTAGCTATTATTCCACTCATTGAGCTTTTAAGGAGGCTCAAAACCTCTGCATCTACTTTTTTGACCAGATCAATAGCATTGGACCACCTCCACTCAATGTTACTGACCGCTATTTTACTACCAAATTTGTCAGATCAACTTGTCTTTTGGTTCCTAGGGTGTGGAATCTGAAGTAGAAGAGAAAAACACCAGGCTTTTTTACATAAAAGTGAATTTCCCCATTCATGTTTATAACAATAGCAGTCACAGCTGCTCCAGTGTCCCATTCCACAAATTCCATTTAAGTGCACAACAATTTTACTCATTTTTGATGCATGTTTGACTTGGCCCCTAAATCTTACTTGGCGTGCCAATTCGAAATAACTCGAATTAGCTCCAAAGCCTGAATAAATTCATCCATCATGTGAATGTACAACTTAAGTTCAGGAGAAAAAATTTACCTGTTTTAATGGAGCGTTAGAGAAGAGCTGTGTTTCAACTTACTGACAGTCTTCCTGAACCACTCCAGACGGCTCGAGACCTGTTTGTTTGTTTAAACCCCGGTTTTGGTTATGCGCACACTTAAGGCTGCTCAACCGCATGGACTCTGGACCAGGACAGTAGCGTAGACGTAAGCAACACATTTTCTGCACCGGGATTATAAATTATTTTGCGATACACTGGCAACAGTGGAAATAGAAATCGATCCTAAAGAAAAACTACCCTGATCTCCATTACCGAATGCTAAATTTTAACTTAAAGAAAGAGCATATGCTGAGCATGGGATAATCCGTAACGACCTCTTACGAGATTATTGAAATGACGTCCACCTTCGGCAACTAGACTAGTCGAAATGTTCTACAGGGATGCTAGCAACAACTAAAGTAACACTAGCTACGGAAGTGAATGAACTGACCAGTTCGTTTTGGATCTGTCAGCGACACCTCTAATATCAATTTGGTTTATACGCGATGCCTCCTCCACCGCTCTAATATTTGGATAAAACTCGTAGTGAGGTAGGAATGGCTGGACAGCAGTAAAGTGAAAACAGTGATAGAGTGGATTGGATGAATAATATTAACCTTAACAAATTATATCCATCTCAGTTCCCCATCAAATGACTGCATTATGCTAGCGTTCTTTCAACTAATGATGGACACACAAAACGGCCAGCATGGTTTCCTCTTCTCCAATACTGGCCTAAAACAGGGCGAAACTACAGATACAGTAGAATTGCTAAAAGGCGTTAGTGGCATTGCTTTTAAATATCTTCTCAGTTGGACGCAAATGTGCTGACTGGCGCGGTTGTTTCAGGGTTATTGTAAGTGCGATGCGGGTGCTTTCGTTTTACCCATGAAAGCACTAAATGCTGGGCCTTCGTACTTTCCCTGGGCGATCTTTCCCTCGGACCATGACGGTAGCCTCTCCTCAACTCTTTTATATCGGCTATTCATTTTCCGTTCTAACATTATAACTTCCTTCATCCCCAGAAAATACTGGAGACGCCACTACTGTTATAATTTTCAAGTAGTCTTCAAAAGCATACTGTTTTTCTGTGGGAATTTCAAACATATTTTATGGATGAATAACCTAGCATTTTTTGATAAAATCGGAAGTATAAAGCTCTATGAAGTAAAATTTTTAGGCAGGCAACCATAAATCGTTCCTGCTCAATGCTTTTACCCGCATGCTTGCTGTACAACGCGTTGAATTTTTATTACCAAAAATGTGCCAACCCGCTTGAATGGATGAATGTGGAATGCGCAAACAACTGAGGACTTTAAGGCTCCCTCTTTCCTAACAATCAGTGCCAGCATACATGGGAATGCGCTTAGGTTGAAGAAGCCTCAGGTAGTGCATGCGCCTGTCAAGATGTCATTTCGGGAAGCAAAGTAAAGGAGACTTTGTAAATGCTTTCCTAAATGAATTTAAATGGGAGTATTTACATGTCTTCTAATTTCCTGGGTGACAAGAGAGGAAGTAAGTGCAGTCCTTTACCCTCAATTTAATTTGATTGTATTTCTTTTAGCATCTATAGCCAATCCAGTAGTCTTAGTGATCAAAAACAGTTAAAATGATGTCGAATTGCACTAAAATAGCCAAATAGTTTTAAAGCAAATGACAACATCCTTGAACAACCTAGCAAGTAAATTTTGATTGTAATAGGTCGTTCAACTGCGTACTTAATCCCATTGCCCATCTTTTCTCCTCAATGTCATTTATTTCTTTCCCAGAGGCAGCTTTATTGTAATAAATGCCAAAGGGTACTTTTCCCTATTTCTCCTCAATCAGATGGGTTGACAAAGTACTTGATTATTGAAATTGCCCATTCTTTGAGTAAAATTCGTTTATTTCCTCAGTATGGTAAGTATAAGAATGAATTGAATTAAAGCTGTCTAGTTTTCATTTTGCTTGCGATGAATAACCTTGTCTCAGTAATGGTTACTTTGAGAAGACAATTACTCACACTAGATCCGGCAGCCCAAACATTACAGCCTGAATTTGTTTCTGAGACTGCTACGATACCAAGTCGCTACTGCCAGCTTCGACTACCTAATGGAGTAGTATCGGCATAGAATCCTGCGCATTCTTTGCTAAAATAGTACTAGTCAGCTAAAGGAACAGTCAGAGGGCAGACTTCTAATTACTTTACTGGGTTAGAAGCTATTGCGCGTGCATGTAAATACATGCGCTAGCATTATTTTAAAGCCGTTAGGTAGAATATCTCTAGACAAAACCATTCCGGAAGTCTGAAACGAAGATACCATCAATCTGAGGAGTGCCTCTCAGACAGTGGGTATCCAGAAATCTGATTTGTAAGACAAATGGAAATAAATAGCAATTTACACCACTGCAGATTCCATTCCATTGTACCACCGGATATTTTACATCGACTCCAATCGCGAAGGGTCTAACAGTTAGCTTTATGGGCCACCAATTTCTTTCCCTGGGCACCTCTTTACTTTATTGATATAAATGCAGGCTGTTGTTGAATTGTATGTTGACTTAACCACTCACTCGCTTTTGATAGGTAATGACTTTTGTGTTTCAAAGCTGAATGAACCACTACACAATTTGTCATTCCCACACAGTTCCACATTCCTCATATAGCATCAATTTAGCTTCAGAGGGATATGCATACTTTGTGTGTGGTACTCTGCAGACACATTTATTCACTCGTTAACGAGGATTTTTGACCAAATGAAGCTCAAATAACAAATAGGACTGAGACCTAACCACCACTTGATGCCATCTGATACAACTTGAAGTTATGGAAGAGTAACGTATCATATTCTTACTTGGGAATTAGTCAGGGAAGAGAATCGGTCAATGGCAGGGAAGTGCTAGTTGTACCCTTAAAGCACACAACAAGATCCAATATCTCAAGCAAGAAAACCTACCTGTGAGATTTGCACTTTAGAAAGGGGAAGTTGCGGATATGCTGCTTCGTCCACACCCCTATCCTCCTTGCTCCTTAAACTGGTGTTTCTAGTAGTGGCAATTGCCACTTTTTCCTGACACACATTCATACATGAAATAGAATATAATGCTGGAGAAGAAAAGTGGGAATAAATGAAGGTGGTGAGGTGGCTTGAATTTTTGGAATAAATTGTTACACAATATTGGGTTCAGGAATGATGAGTATTGCAACGATGGTAGTCTCGTTAATACACATCACGATAGTTGCATTCATTTTCTGTTGGTAACACAGGATCATCCCACCCTCCCCTGAAAGCTTTTGCCTCTTCTGCGGCGTGGCCTTTTAGACATCATAGTGATGCTCGTCTGATTAAAATTTATTATCGCCTCTTCTATCGCCACCACCGCGGTGTTCTCCGCCTTGGTCAGTCGTCTAGTTAGAAAACTTTCACTGCTGCGGCTGCACCCATCCCCTTAACTTTATCGTCACAAATAGACATATCGACAAAAGAGCTTTTCTTAGGAAAGCTTTCTAATTCTGCGGAAAATTGGCCTGTCTCAGAGGGGAAACCACTTTCTACTATAATTAGCCAGTCAAAAAGAGTGAAGGACTGAATAATTGATGCCATAATTTTGTGCCACATTTACTACAAATTCGAAGTTGTCGTGACTTTTAATTATACCTGCATTCGTTGTTGTTAAAGTCATAGAAAACGAAGTGGTGCGAGCATTTGGCATTCGTTTGACAGTTGATTAGTTAAATCAAGCCAAAGTATCAACTAACAAAGAGATGAAATTCAGTTAGATCTTTGGCTAAAGGCAACTCAGAAAACGCTGCGTACGCAATGACATTTGTAACACCGATGGTGAGTTGAACAGGAAACTTCCAGTTTTACTGTCTTCTGATGGCAGGAACTAGTGTCTACTACCGAAAGGTGAAGTGATGCTTTGATGAGGTGTTTTTTTTCAGCTGCCTGATGAATCAAATATAAAATCAAGCCGTGCAAATACGCTCTTATCCGAGGCAACAAGTCAACCCCGCCTGTCTTCTACCAACGACGGTGTGTTGGCAGCTAGTTTGGTGTCTTGTGCAGCAGTACTGCTGCAACTTGATGTGTTGTCGTCAAGGTGATACATTTAGAGGGGTCTACATGCACAGCCTCTTGAAGCACGAGACAAACGAAGATGGAAGTAGCGGTGCAGTAGGTGGGCATATTTAACCAAGTTACGTGATTGCTTCATGAGTGTAGCTGACTGCTTTAAAGTGGGACGAAGCGCCCATTTCCACTTGGAGCGAGCACTCCATTCTCCAAACTCAGTTTCCTCATTGCATACTGGGACTGGTGGGTGGCTGTCCACTCTCACCTAGGAAGAAGGAATGACGTAAATCCACCATCTCCGTCAGTGTACTGCACTAGCGATTGAGTTAACCAATCACTTTGGGTGGTGCCTTCCTTAATCATTCACCGTTAGCCTCATTTTGTCTGCCACTTCTGGTTTGAAAATTGAGCTCGGATGCGTAAACGAGAGCACATTAATAGGCTCAAAATGCGGTCTTCATGCATAGTTCCATTTTTTCATCCACTTGTGTGCATCAATGGAATACATTCCGTTTGAGCAGGCTTGCGTGTGTATACAGAAACTATACCGCTGTTCATTGGTGCTCATTATGTCCTGGAGTTGGTTGGTGCGAACCCAGTCTCTATGGCGGCTTTAATTAGAGTACTCAAGGAGCACCAAACTCTTAACCCTGGTCAACACATTATCATGTCGGTGGCGTTTTAAATGCAGTGGTGGTATCTTCATTCAAGAGTGATGAAATTTTCCTAGCATTGACCTCGTAGATATTGGATGAGGAGAAACCGACACTAATTTCTGTATGGAATTCAGGTTTAGGTCTGCAGCTTCCGATTTTCCAAAAGGGTTGAGTCATGGGGTAGCCTAATTTACTGCAACATTTTACCTCTGAGAATTCGTGACCGATGGGATTACTTTCACATAATTGACCCCAAATCGCCCATTGAGCGCTTTAGCTAAAAGTGAGAGGTCTTTATATGCATATACCCAGATGATAGCGGCCTCAAAACTCCCCTTTTCCTTCAAATTATGGTGTACAAAGTAGGTCTTTTCTGGGCAGGTCCACATTTGACGCTTTATTAGAGGTTCTTTAAATGGCATCCCGGTAGCCTCCTAATAGTATGACGTAGCCTAAGAAGTTCTGACCGTTTTAACATATATTCTTTCCATTTCCTCCCGTATTATTCCCCATGCAATAAAAACACAATGACGTTTGAATAACAGGGGTTGGTATGATATTGATGGCTTTAGACGTGTCACTTCAAAGCTCACCTTTAACGTCTGATCGTGGTAAAGACCGGATCGGAGCAATGCATTCAACAATGCGGTGGTGATGGTGGATACTAAGGCGGTACTTGCTACCAGGTGATTAAGGGTAAGTAATTTTCAAGTTAAAGTGCTCCACATAAATGGTGACTCTTGTGGAGGGGCAAATCCATAATCAATCAAGCCCACATATTTACCTATTCAGGGACACTTAAGTGCCCATGGCGACGGTGTTTAATGGGGCGGTGAAGCACAGTATTAACAGTTGCTTAGTGGCTGAAAAGTCTGGATGGAATTCAGATCACCAAATTTGTAAATAAAACACCGCGCTCTGGTTCAAATGTGCCAGTTTTGAGTGCATAGATCCGAAACGCCCAATTTTGAAGACCTTAGTAAATGGGATTTCAACACTCCCTACTTAATGGATCGGCTTAGAGCTGTGTCAGCTTCTTGGAAATAATATGCAGCAACTAGAGAAGGTGCGAATTTCATTAGAAGGAGGTACATAGGCCGAAAATGGTGGATAATGCTTTACACAGACCCACGCTTAATGTTTGCTTACCACATCTCGCCGAGTGTGGACACTCACTTTTCCCTTGGACTTGGGCAGACAATCACACGAGGAGGAGAATAGGCAATAGAGTAACTAAGGTTAACACAAACGAAGGTAGCTAGGGCGGTTTTTTCACTTTTCAGGAAGAAACAAAACTTCTTTAAAGAGGAATTGGCAAGTTGGTATCCCGTCGAGAATGGGGCGACAGATTATAGCCGTGACTACTCTAGCAAACGAAGTATTTGAGGAAGCAGTCTTCATAAAAATTTGCTTTTTCTTTTGTGCCTTACAAAATTTGTTGGACATAAGAGTGTATCGTCCTCAAACTACAAACTGCGTCAGCCTTCTCTGAACTAGGTGATGTAAGATTTACTTTACCAAAGTAGGGAATATTTAGAAACTACTTGGATAGAAGCACTTCACCTCAATTAGCAGCAGTGAAAATGCCCTTCTAACGGTAGACTGTGGTGGCCTCGGAGATGTAACACTCCGACTTAGGGTTACTTTCAAAATCTAACCAATTTTCGAGAAGTTTTCAAGCAGCTTCTTTAACGCAGGCTTTAAAATTAACCGCTTAAGGGAAGTAAAGTTCATTTGGTGTTTAGACTTTCCACTGCTGTGTGTTTAAAGTATTGTTCTAGATGGCACCTTTTACTCATTGAGACCGACTTTGCTGTGCCAATAAAGTCATGCTAATTAGCTATGTTTTTACAGGAGTTAGGGTCTGTTGTCCAAAAGGACGCGAAAAGTGCTGCTTAGTAGTCGCCTTTCACCTTGTGACCTGTCTGTTGACAGTAAAAATACTGTCAAAGTAAATGTCAAAATGAATGAGTTGAGGAACAAATAATCAGGCCCAGTAGAACCTGCTTCCATTGAAATCATTTACGCTGTAAAGTCACTCCAGTACAACACGAAATCGCATAGGGCGCCACATTAAGGCACCAGGAATGTCTTTTTGCCTACAGCCTTAATTCACTTTGGTGCTCGGCATATTATCCTTACTGTCAAAAGGTATCACAAGCTCATGATCGCCTTTTACAAACCGCTCTTGGGCAAGTAAAGGAACATAGGTCGTACGGAGAAAGGGCTTATTCGTTCCATTTAAAAGATCCCAACCTCGGTCTCAGGTACAAAATAATTGGTAGGCCAGCAACATGAAGGATAACTTAGTGCCTTGCATGAATGAATTCAGCATCTTCGGATGAAATTAGTATGGAAAAAATGTATCAGCACAAGTCTGCTATGGTGTTTTCCTACTTGAGAAAACTATCCCCCTTCTCTAGGGCAAAACATTCAACCCTAGAAACTTGGCCTTTTCAGCTGTTCGGTTGTGTTATAGAGTGATGCTAAAGTGGTTGCAGCTCGATAGCAAGACCAGGTGGACCTCCACGCATGGGGTTTTATACAGCCCTTTGTATTTTCATATCATAGTGAATGGTGCGATTTATTGTAAGCTAGACGAAAGGCATTTCTACGCCTACCTCCACCTCAGTAGTTTATGGTAAGAGTTACAATCGAGGTATCATCAAATAGCTGCTGAAATTCGAGATCTTGTTTTCTTTCACCTCTGACTGACCGAGGTTTACGATTTTGGAAGGATATTGTTAAGCTTACTTAAGACTAAGATGCACTACATAAGACTTTATCGTGGAATTCTTTTATCCCTAATATAGCGCTCTGAGTCTTTCCTATGCAAAGGTAGTCATGGTACTAGGCCCGAATATACATTGCGCACGTATAGAAGGGTTTAGAGCCTACTTGTATGAATCTAAGAACATTACGCTGAGTAGAAGTACAGTAGCTGGGAATTAGGTGTCCATGCGACCAAAACTTGAGTGTTACATATCACTTTCTCCTTTTGAGTGTCACCTTTGGCACTCCCCTCGGGTAGCCTCCTGCGTCAGTCATCACAATGTAGGCAATGCTCTATAAACAACAACAGCCAGAAACCACCCTCGCCAGTTTCTGAGTTTGCATACAGCTGAGAAGGTATTTGGTTGTAGATCTACTGCTCCCTTTTCACAATTCCACTGGATCTGGATTTTAGTCCTGTTTGGAAATTGTGTTAAGGGAGAAGGAAATGTGCCGGGTATCGCTTATGGCCATCTCAAGTCATAGGTACACTAGCCCAAAAGCAGTTATTTAGTGATGGATGACGGGATTTAAAATAGCTTTGTAAAGATAGGATTTCTCACCGGTTCGTTCAGCTCTACCTAGCTACTAGTGAGATGGAGGAGGTATAACTTATTCACCAAATTGACAATTTTATGTACGCAATGCTGACAGGCCAGTGACAAAATTTTTCAGATGGTATATGGCTACGACTGAAGCTGCTCACTTCATATGTTAATAGCATTCCTACAGCACACGATACTGGAGTGGTTACAGTAGACGTCACTTCCAACCATTCTTTGAGGCGATCGTCAAAGTTTCGCCCATCTGCGCCCCGGTCC
>CABFON010000071.1:0-18354 GCA_900683695.1 Echinococcus oligarthrus
GGGTAGTCACAGGCTCTCGTGACCACTTGCTCGCATTTCTTTTTAACTCCATGCTTCCACGGTGATTCACAATTTGTTCCAGGACACTTATACAACAGCATCGCTCGTAAATAAAACATCCCTACGAATAGTCGGCACAACTTGTCAACGCTTCCTAAGGTTTGCTTGGAGTGAATAGGTAATGCCGAACAAGGAAGGCGCTCTTGTTTGTGTCTTTGCATTGCTTTTAATTCGAAAAAGTCAGGGTACAGTGATTAACTCTTATAAAGACACCTCTGCATCGTCAGTGGACTGAAGCAAGCTAGCACAACAGAAAAACGAGATACGTCGTCGATTGTTCAAATGCCTACTACTTATAACAATAAGTCGACTTAGGTTGCCAGCCTCAGATCGGAATTCGGTTCAAGACCTAGCAAACAAAAAACGCTGTATTTGATTGAAATGAATAAACTTCTGAAGAACAGCTTTTGATTTTGAGTAGACCCCTTAAATAAAGTGATGGATACACGACAAATACTCTCTTCCAAACACCCTCCAGCCTTTAGTGCTTCCCCATTAAATGGGTCCATCTCCAGTGCAGTTCGTTTTGCAGACGGCGCGATGTCAATGAACACCAACTTGAAAATCTCAAATTCATCTTTTAGTGGATGCTAGAAGGCCAGACTTGGGTCCCCAAAATACGAAATTTTGATGTAACACTTCAGTTGGAGGCCTATCGCGTGTGCCCTGCTACACATCTAGTACTAACATGCGTTAGTTACATTTGGTTCTCACCACACAGCTGTGCCTTGACCTCTCAAGACGTGTTTTTTACTGCCATGGTAACAACCGTGACAATGATATGGAAAATTTTCTCCCACAGCTTTAGTCAACAGGAGGGTTTGGCATTATTGAAGGTTGACGTTGATTACTTTGACAGCTGTTAAGTTCGCATTTTAATCAATCGAATTTCGAAGTGCATCTGTATTTTGCACTAAGGCAATAATCAATTGACTGGACTGCGTAGTCCGTGGGCCAACTACTTAATTTTTAAGTAGTTTATGGATAAACCGCTTGGGTACGAAATTTTACAGGACTTAAAACTAGATTGCCAAGGACATATAATGATTGCTAATACCGTCACTTAGCCTTGCTTAACTCGATTAGTACTGAGGCTTTAGTATTCCTCCTGGCACCAAAGTGTTCCAACCATGGGTCGGTATTTAGAAAAAAATCCTTAATTTGAAGGCTTGATAGTAAATTGAAACGCAACAAAGAAGACTTGTGGATGCTGAATGTGCCTAGAGTTATCAAGGTCACATTGACTTTTGGCAGCTTCTGATTTGAAAGGATGTACAATGGAATCCTACACTAGATGGTGGAAGAAATAGTACACCTACAGCTCTAATGGCAAAATGGAACCCAAACAGACGCCTCGACAGTGTATAAATAAGAAGTTTGCCCATGAGAAATGGATGCTGAATACTTACTGCCATTGCCACCTGACATGAACTCGTTGTAAAGCACTTTGAGCAGAACGAAGTCAGCGAGTCCTTGCAGTACATTTTGCAGGCTGGACGAACCTATGAGCCCATCGAAACAGATGACTGTCATTACTGGTATTGGGGTCAAAGGTCTCCTAGCCCTGATGGGGAACCAACTTATGATCGTTGGTTCTGTTTTGCAGTCGATGCAGAAAAGTGGAAGGGTGTTGATTTGACTTGCATGTTTGACGCTGAGACCCTTCAATTTCCCAGGCTTAGACTTCCTTTTTAGCATCTTGGATTTGTCCTCATGTTTGTAGACCTCCATACAAACCTACCCAAAACGTAAGCTTGGTCCCGTAATACATGCCTTTAAGTTGTTTAACTGCCTTATTTGGTAGTTTAAAATGGATTGAAAAAGGTCTTGACAATGGCAGCCCTTACTTTAAAGAGCCATTACAGTAGTTTACGTGATAAACACACTTAACCGATGTTAGTGAAGTTATTTGACAGTTAATTTATGATGTGTAGTGTATTTCCTGACTAGGAGATCAGTGTGACGGCAATAAAAGGTAAATTGTTGTTCAAACAAACGGACCCTCACCAATGCTTCCCGTTTTACATCCCAACTAAAACCCATCATTTGCTCTACTAATGAATTTCAAATGCAGTATTCAAATGGTTAAAACAGGACTGGCCTTAAAGTCAGGAGTGATAGCCATCTGCATGAAAACCTCAAAATCACATGTATGCAGATGTAGGAATTTAGTTAATGACCCATCTAAATGGAACCAGTAGTCTCATGTTCCTTGACAAGCATCTGGCACTAACAACAGTAAACAGGATTTGAGTCCCGTCGAACAGCTGTGCCTTTATCTCACTAGGCTTTATTTCATCACGTTGGTGAATAAACGTGACTTCATTCCTCACTGGGTCGTATCGTTCTAAGGTCAGAGGGGATTGGGAATGAGTCAGCGTGGTGAATGTCGCTATCACACCCCACGAAAAACACAAGTGAGTCCGAAAATCTAGTCTTAAATTAAATGAGTCTAGGGGATTATCACCCATGTCCTTGCAAAGACCGAGTTGATTGTAAACTGTTCATTCAGAGTCGAGGGCACTTACTTCCCCTTGCGTACACTACTTTCCTCATGTCGAGTTGACGAAATGCAGATCAGTGCCTTTAAGAAAAGGCAGGCGAAAACCTATCTTAGTTCTGCACAATTAAGCTCAACATTTGGTACACAACGTTGAAACTAATGAGGAATAATGCCTAACGACTTGTTAAAAAATGACGATGGAGAAAGTGAAAGGGCTAGTTTAATGAACTACCAATCACAACAGTCTTAGTGAAGACAAATCTCTGCCTTAAATTTTCCTGAACAAATGCTCTCTTGGGTGCAAAATCTAACCTAAAGACTTTTGGCTGAGCCCTCAAAGGGAGGCACGACTTAGCTGCCTGCATTCGGTAGTGGAATGTTTAAAGCCGTGACTTGGTGTAAACCTAAAGTTCAGAAATTAAAAATGGTGTCATCAGCTTGGTAACTGTGACCGAAAACAGGGTTGAAAAATAAGATAGATACATACATCCATACATCTCCTGAAGCATAGCTAATTTCTACTCTAAATTTCACCTTCAAAATTGTGGAGAATATGCAAAGTTTACCTGTAGTATTTGGTTAAGATAAGGGTTCGAAAAGAAAATATTAGCAGTGAGGGTCGACTCAACGTAAAGCAAAGTTGACCTAAAAAGTTACATGGGGTGGAATGCCGGTGACAGAAGCCCCCGATGCCAACATCTGTGATGGGGTACAAGTAAATCGCACGTCAGCATTACAGGGATCACGCAGCTGTGCAACATTTAAAACTGTGTTCTATCACCCCCAGACTGTCCTTGATGGACTTCGTTTGCAAAACTTTCTAGTAGAAACAAATCGTAGTCTGTATGTTTGGGTTGCGCAGGCACAGATAAGCTCCAAGGCAGGGAATGAGAGTGAGTTCATAAAATACCTCAAATATCAGTACGGTGATAACCGCATTGATTCGCATTCATCTCATATTAGAGCAATCAACACACAGTGTTGATGTTTAAGTTAAATCTATGCCATTAGCTAAGTCACTCTACTGTATGTCTTCTTTCTTTGAATTAATCAACTCTTGAGCAACTCTATGATCCTTGAGTTAGAAGCTTGCCGAAGCTTCACTTAGCATTGTTTGTATCATCAAGGTAGCAGATAAAAATATGTTTTGCACCGGTTCATCTCGATAACTCTGGGTAAGGTCAAGTAATCTCTAGAGCCCACTAACTTTACTTTTAGGAACCAGATAAAAGTAACACTATGAGGAATTTTTAGATGATATTCTGAAACGGCGAAACCCAGTTTATTTGTTTTCACACACAACTTGTGACATTACGTCTATCGGAATCACAAGTTTTGCCTTTAGCTCCCGGGATCTATGTCACCGTTATCAGTATGTGAGCGTAGTGCCCTTTTGTAGTACAAAGAATAAACGCACTCTAACTTCCACACCACATGGGTCGCACTGGCACTCCACTACAGGAACATTTGACATGACAGGCTTAAATACAACCCACTGACAGTATTCTCGCAATTACTGCACTTGTGTGACCTTTTTGGATGCCCTTTATCGGCTTCAAATTAAATACTTTATCCATTTTTCTTTTCACAGATCAAACTGCTACTAACTTCGACGAGTAGCAAAATTGCTCACGAAGAGTCCATATTAGCAGAAAGACAGCCCCTTCCTTCCGAGTTTAAATCAGTTGCCTCGATCGTGTTTATTATTTGCATTACTACATACTGGAAATTACGAGTCAAAGTCCCAAAAGCAATTCAGCAGAAATGGCTTAAAGGCATTTTTTTTGCAGATTGCGTAAAGCGCTGGTAATGAAGTGCATTTTGAAAGGCATGCACATTTGATTAGGCTAACAGGAATGTCGTATTTGTACTTTACAAATCATCTTCCTGTCATTCAAACCAAATTTATGCAATCTCTAAGATATTACTTCATTCCGCAAGTCCTCGTATAGAGAATGTTCCGTGGCTTGTGAGAAAACGTGCCTTTTTAACAGAAGTCGCTAATCTTAAATTTTTTTGAATGTTAAGAGACAGTAATTAGCTAAAAAAGGTTGGCTAATACATTCACGCAGTTTTTAAGACAAATGCTAAGCAACTATGGAGGGCTGTTTAGGTTATTTTACCCGTGAAAATAATCACCAAATCCATTTATCATCTTTCCTTAACCAGACATAAGCCATCAATGAACCCTAAGCCTATGGGGGCACTTGCCTCTGGAAGCAACAAATCTACTCCCAGCTACCTCTATTTCTAGTTCTGTGTTTACTGCTTATTGCGCATTTAATCATGGGGATGTTGAAATCCAGCGCCGAAGAGGGGTGAAACGATTCACTTGGAGATTGCAGAAATACTACCAGAGGAATATGGAGTACAAGGACAGCGTAGTATCGTCCATTAACCATAAATTACGGTACGAGGTACTCTTAAAAGTTAGACTGAAATCACCTTAGGGTGCAAGGTCTTGCGTGGTCCTAGATGGATGGGAATAGGACTTTGTTCTCACTGATTCACCATCTCTGACTCTTACAATTAAGGAAAAGGTGAAGGAGCAGAAAGAGAAGAATTAATTCTTCTACACCTTTGAGGCTGTAATTGTCTGGTCTTCAGCTTTTGAAAACTTCATGGGATCTCAGCCTACCATAGGCAAAAAAAACAACTGTAGTCATTCTAGTGTGAATTCGTACAAGCTTTAGAAATGTGGGCTGAGTAGTGGATGATTGGCGAATAACTGCATTTAAGAGAATCTGTTTCTCATCACATATCAATTAGTGAGCAAACGCTATGAAATGACCAAGATATGGATAGTTTAATAGCTTTTGGGGTTTATTCTCATCTGTTCTGTTCGTACCTTTTGGCGGCACAAATTTGCCTATCTTCCGAGATTTGCACTCGCGTTAAGCATCACTGACTTGTCAGTATGGACCAGTACATGAGAACAGTAGCTACAAGGCAGGCAATTATCTATTCTGACTACTAGCAAAGGGTCTTTCTGAATGTGAAGCAGCTATACTTAGACGATATAGCATATTAGTTGAATCCAAATAATCTCTTTTAAATGGGTTACTCAAATGTGATATATCGGAATTGACGATGAGCTCAAGGAGCCTAAAAATCTAGCTAAACTCGGTTCATAAGGCAGACAAACTCGAACCACAACCTTTGCGTTCAATTGGATATACCTATGGTCAGTAGTGATTGCGGCCCTAGTGAAAATCGTAAAGAGTCCACAAAAAGTGGGGTATGAACGACCTAGACTGATGACCAGGCAGTCATCAGAAGAATGAGATCAGAAAATTGATGGATATCAAGGTCGCGTCACACCATTCTGTCGTCTACTGAATACGGACACCACTGACAACGCTCGACAGATGTTGTAAATCCCATTGGAAAATGAACACATCACAACAATCTCGACCAAACTTTGGTAATTTTGCATTTCTAAACACAAACAGCTAACTTTTAAAGATTTTTTCTACAAAACGAGTGGTATTTACTTTCACGTCTGTGCAAGTAGTTGCAGGTTGACCTTACGCCCATTGGTGGTAGCGCGTGCTGACTCATATCTCCACCTCAGTGAGGGCACAAGTCTTCACCTCGTCCTAATACTTGAGAGCCATAGTAGTGCCTTTAGGGCTCAACAACAAATGACTCCCCGAACGATGCAACCAGGTGGCCTCTTAGTCGAAATACTAGCATAACTGTCAAGACGCCGCATGGTTGAGGCACATTTGAACCCCCAATTTACTCTACGTTGCTAAAGTCACTGCACTGGTCATCGCTTATCCCCCACATGGGGTAGATGAGTCTTATCTTCCCCGCTTTTGTGCGAATCTATTCAGCAGTTAACTAATTGCATGTTTATTTATGCTGGGTGCTCTTGACTCGGCCAATAACGTCTCGCCTCATACCATTTGCACATCTAAAATCTGACAAGAACTGGATGAGAAGATCTTTTACTTATTCCAGTGTTTCGGAGAAGTCATCATTGTCAAGATATTTCTCAATTATTCCAAACTTCAAAGCAAAGGCATCGATGAGTCCTTTCTGTGTGATGTTTCATTAAGAATTAATAAGTTTCTTGGGATATGATAACCCACTAAGCGCACAGCGAGCATTCAAGAAAATGAATGACCATTGCTTGAACAAGGAAAGGGTAGGGGTGAAACTGGCGGAAAACCATCGGTAAGGTTATGCAACTGCATTCCCCTTTCCAACTCTTCCTTCAACTGTCTTCGTCACTATACGTATCCATTTCTGCTATATCAATACACTGCTTAAAGTAGCTGAACAAAGACACAAAGGTTACATTTCATTTATTTTGCAATCTTTTTTTCCTCTTACGGATACCTCTTAAGCTGTGTCGTGTGGGCTCATTATTTGTGATAAATGACAACGAATATGGTACTTTGTTTATTACGTGTCCACAGAATAATACGAGAGGAATAGGTCTCTTCACCATGATCAAGAAGTTTGAAAGGATGATTAATGTCGATATCGGCATCGACTCTTCTCGATGTTAGGGTGAAGGCTATGGTTGGTGTCCTGTTCTGCTGGTTTTACATAAGTCAGCTGGGAGGCTCTAACCATTGATTATGTTTTAAAAGAGTTTGTGTGTTTCGGGAAGCGAAAGAGTGCAAGGCGAGCGATGGAAAGGATGGCTGACTTACTCATAGTTGAGAACAAGACTAAGGGCGATGTTCACACCTGCTGAGTGTAAGACTTCTTAATCTTATTTTCCCTTCACCAAGCTACTCCTTTGCCTGATTCTTCAATCATTTATTGACTCTATTTCTTAATTTACCTCTTTTAGCTGGCTTTGGACAGCAAATGGGAGGGGGTAAATAGAGACAGGTAATCAGCTTTGAACATATTCTATGTTTGCGATTTTGGTTGCAAATGCCCATTTATCCACTTGTGTGATTGAAACCATCTACTCCAAATTGAGATCCCATTGCGAATTCCACTTCTGTCCGACATGAAGTGCGTGTAATAGTGAACAATCAGTCTATATTTTGCATTCAGTTCCTACCAAATGAGTATGAACAAAGTGAGGATGCGGTATTGCCTGAGCTGAGTCGACCGTGGAGGCAGACGCTGCAACATACCATTATGTTGTATCATGGTCATGGTATGGTGTTAATAGCGACGGCTGTTAACAAAAACTGACCAACTAGTGAAAATATTCCCAAATTTTAGTGAAGAACGAGAATGTGATTGGAGAATCGCCATGTTATGCCATGTGAAGGGAGCGAGATACATAAGAGTTCGAGGTATCCGCCGTGGCCTAATCACATTTTACAACTAGTCACTCCGATATCTGCCAAGACAAAGTTGGTGTCAGTCGACATAGTAGAAGTAAATTGAGGGGTTTTACCAAAATAGAACATATGTTTTGCTAATCTGTGCCTTAAGTACCCTAAAAGGAGAAATAAGCGCAGCCAAAACTGCCTTTCCTCTCATAATTGTGTATGAATTCAGGAGAGGCTTCATTAGCATCAATTAAAAAAATGAATGAAGGATGACTTCCCCTTGTTAAGCATCCGAAATGGGAATGGTTTTACTCTGCATAGATAACTTTACCTCACTTTCACTGATCTTCTCAAATCCTCCATCAGTACTGACGAGTCCGTTTGCATTCCAGCTGACGATGAGTGTTAGCTTCCCATACCAACTTCCATCGCCATTGTAGCTGAGGTCAGGGACAGTATTCTGCATCCGAATCCTCAGTTTTGAGGGCAAAATCTTGCAGTTAGGTACTACAAACAGTCACTGTGGGAAATGACAAATCACGTGTGAATCAAGAAATAGACGCACCCAGTATTGGTATGATTCATTTGACTAAACCTTTAAAATTGTGAGTCAATCAATCATCATTGTCTTTAAAAAGGGTAAAATTAGTAGGAGTAATGGACATTATTTACCCGAGACATAAACAGCACATTTTCACAACACGATTACTATAAATATTTAAAAAGCTTGGAGTAAATTTTGCGTTGAGGCATTTCGGTGGACCTGCCGTGTGACCAACGAAATGGTCGGGGTGTGATTAAGGGTCCTTGCAAAACCGTACAACCACATTGTATCCATTGTGGCATTCAGCAACTAGTTTCTGATAAATATAGTCTATATAGGTCTACAGAATACTGCAATTACTTAAGATTAGTTAATACACAAGGATGCTACCACTATCTGAAAAGCTGTACCAACGAATTTGGAAAATTCGAAATCATCTTGGGGAAAAGAGGGTGGCTTAGGGTGAGAGAAAGCAATATCCCTCAAAATGAGCATCTATGGAAGTGGGATCAAAGTTAGACAAGACGAATGAAGTGATAACACCAACTGAATCGATGCTAAAAGCTTCACATTAGCCTAACTGCATTTCCCTTACCGATCATCATCATTACCATCCACCTTCTATATGCCTGTTGGATACTCTAATATGAGTGCTTGAAGCTTAATTATAGCTGTCATAGTTGTGCACGGTGCCACGCACAATGGAAGGAGATTGATAACGGTATACAGTAAGCAGTGTGGTCTGCTTCAGAATCTAGTTACTACTTGTGAGGTCTCATAAGATGCATACCGTTGGTTGTGTGCATGCATTTTAGAGGACGGATATGCGACAGCATTTATTGTGCTCTTCATCTTTTTTCATACGTTTTGAACATTCGTGCACAAAAAGTCAGTTATACTAACCTCAAAGATGAGAATCAAGTGGGTCTGCTTCATGGTCGTAAACTCGACAGTTCAGCGGGGCTGTAGAACCTTCTTGAATACCGAATTTTGCGTGCATTAAAAGGTAAAAAGTTTTAAAGTGGTAAGTAATGGTGCCTCACTTCTTCATTAGCATCAGAAAATCTCATCGTCTGTCATCCCCAAATAGTTAATTTAACATCTACCGGACACTTCTGGGGCACGCATCAGTTCACAGCCAGAGGAGTAGGCCTGCCTCGTGTTCACATGCTGACTACCCTACGCAAATTGCGTCTGAATTTAATACTTGATCTGATGAAATCTCCACTCAACTCCCCCTGTGAATGTAGCCAGGACTATAACGCAAGATCTTACATCATATCTCACCCCGTTGCAAAACTTAGCCGCGAAATCAACACTTGGGTTAGAATAAGACAACTATAGACACTGAGGTTTCATCATCACCTTCCACATTTCTACGGAGATATCTCTATGATATTCAAGTTATGATTAGGAAATCCTTTTGGCAATACATTTAGCAAACACAATCGCTTGACGAATGGGGAGTGGACGGTTTGGAAGTACAAGTGAGGTTGCGACGGAGATGGGAAGACCAAATCTGCCTTCTCTATGACTTCCGTATAAAAGGCTATTAAAAAGAGGGATTTGCAAACTCGAGTCCTGTTGATGGAGGAGAGAACATCATTATTTCCATAAACTGTGCACATAAACCCATTCGGTTGTCCCATTGGCCTAATTCAGCACAAACATGTCAACAGAGACTTTTCGAAGATTTTACTTCACCTTGTTTCGTCCATTTTAAGGGAATGACAAATCTCTTTCGTCTTACCTGCTGAGGACGTTTGGAAAGTGAGTAACCCCAAAATGGCAAAAATTTGTGATAGTGCGGTGGAAATTTTAACCAGAGAAGAGTTTAGATGTTTGGAAGCACTTGTGAGTGTCGATAGGGCAGAAATCACCCGGCGATTGATCGAGTAGATAATTAACTGTTCTCCAGGCTACAGTCGCAAGTAAAGAGCTTATGCTGTTTCAAGTGCTGTATAGAATAGTTTCCGGCTGGAAGGTCTAAGAAACATCTTCTTTCTCATCACTGATCGCAATATCATTACGGCATGATAATTGTTTATCGAGATTTAAAGACTTGTTTGGATTTTTAATTCATAAGTTCTCACGCCACACACCATTTAATCTTACTAATTAGAAAGTGCATTTCCGACTCACATTTCTCAAGAGTCTCCTAAAATAAAATTTGTGCTGTCGTTTTGGGCCTTTGTTAGTGTATGCACTCAGATTTATCACTTTATCTAATTAATAACCTACAATTTCAAAGGTAGATGCACTCAAGGCCTCCAACGCTTCACTGTGCAAACACTTTCTTTATACTTTCCTTGATTTCACACAAATTTTTGGGTCAGTGGCATTACTGTTTTGAAAAGAGGTATAAAAATTTATTGTTTAGATAAATAAGACTGCATCTGTTACAGGTCTGTCACGATTGGAGTGAATTCATTGCTTAATATAAACTTTTGGATTTTAATGAATAATCTTCATATATTAAATTGGCCAAATGCAATTTTTTCATTCCTGATCCACAGAATCTTCGGCACTGAAAGCGGACCACACGAAGCGTTGTATACAAGCTTACAATACGCTAACTTTCCAGCAGGAGAAGTTACCTCTACTTAATTAGCCTGGTGGAGACCTAATAATATTTAGTAACTACTCCTTAATCAAATTGATGTGCGGTATACGAAGTGCGTACCAATAGCTCTTACCCATCACCCATGCGGACCTTGACATAATGTTCGACAAGTTCACAGGGAGGTTCATTTAACACTTCGGAAGAATCTAGCTAATCAGGCCAATAAAGTCGGTCCACCTTTCTCGTGCTCCCACGCTGAACACCGAAAAGCCAGTTACTGCTCGAAAAACCTACCTCTCCACATCCGTATTGCAGAACCTCTTCTATCGAACCTAAGTCCATATTATTTAAAAGGCTCTAACTTTACACAAACACACAAACCTTTTCGCTTTCACCTCTACTAAGCTTTTATGATGGCTTTACTCTGAAAAGTCAATGGGCTCATCTTAGATGATTATTCCAGCTTTACAAGATTGCTTTAATTTGCATTTATTTATCCCAAAGTGATTATTTGTGGAACTGTCCTACAGTAACCTCTTCAAAAAGACGAATTTAAGAAAACAGTTAATCTGGTATGGTTTTAAAGTGAAAATTTCTTCCCCAGTTATCACCATTTGAATGAGTCGACTGGCTTTAGCCTTATTTGGACTTGTAGTATCCAATATGATAGCTATATCTCTAGATTTTTTAATAAATTTTTGGGTTACCTCAAAGCACCAAACACCTCGAGTGTAGGTATTGTGCTTTTCCATCATAAGAAGCACCTTACTGCAAAAAGTTATTTGACTTTCTGCATCAAATCTGCCTCTTGTCAAAGTCTGTTACTTCAAAAATGAATTTTAACCCTCGAAGAGTCGTAGGTCCGATTACTTCTGAGATAAGAAAGAAATGCAGAGATATGCCCTTTTAAGGTAAATATTCACCACAAATAGAAACAACGGACAGCATCGAGATCCATTGCATACGGTGAACTCTTGGAGTTAAAGGTGATAATTTTGTCCTACACAATTGGCACGTGATTGAATGAGATGGTTGTCACCCATCCTTCTCACCCACATTTCTCGTTAATTTCGCGGTGCACATAATGATATCAGTAGCAGAAAAGATATCATCAAATAGAAAATTGATCATGAAATCCTTCTTTTGAAGTAGCAATAGAGTTTGTCCATAACGGATTCGTTTTGTACTTTCCTTTGCACAATTAAAGGTACCTAAGGGTGCATTTAACATGCAGGTCAAGTTCTCAACCGTGGTGGCCATGAACCAGGGTCTGTAAAATTTTGGGTGGGACGCTGTGTTTGGAAGCTCTTATGTATTGCTGGCCCATGAAAGTTTGTTTGATTTTCTTTCCTTTGAAAAACCCTACCTCAAGAGATTGCTCCCAACTACCTTCCTAAATTTAATCTCCATTAATACTAAATATAGGTAAAGGAATGGGTAGAGTCGTTTCTCTTCGGTTTGTCTATTTTCCGAGATACTGAGCACATTAACTTCATCGGATTGTGCAAATGCTTTCAACACACTATCAAGGTTTGTTTTCGGCCAATCATACGCCATTGCGTGCAGAGATCCACCGACTAGCCAACCACCAAACAGAGTGTACCTGAGATCACAGTGATCAAAGAACGCTATGCACCTTAATGGATTAACTGCTCCATTATTTACCTTTCTGCTAGTCTCCAGCCTGCGGGGTTGATGCCCTGCAGAGGCTTTTCCACATTTTTGTAGTCAATCTCTGTTTTCTTGCTACATAATGAGTGATACTTCGAATAAGACTCCAAACGCAAAAGAATCTCCTTTTCTGCCCCAAAATGCTGATGCTACAACGGAACCAGACAGTTGTGGTAATGCAGCCGATCCTCTAGTTTCTGAGAAGGAGTACCTCAATGAATGTTTCTCATTTCTTTTCTACGTCTACAATGACATATATTAAGTATCTGATTAACAGCACATTTAATAAACCGATGTTTACTAAGCCAGTTCATCTTAATGTAGGCCCACTTATTCGGTGTATCTCTGAGTGAGAGAGTTACCGAGTAAAAGAATTAAGGGTGGTAGCATTGAAAATGACATTGTTTGGTAAAGTGGGGTGAGGTTGGTGTTTCTTGTAGGGAAGGTGGGTAAGTTACAGGTGTCTTGTGTAGTTAAAAACATAGCCTACTTCCATTTAAAAGAGGGCGGGCATTATCACTTGCACAAAGTCAATCTACCTATTCATGTACCCAACGTAGGTGTGCATACGTCTGCACACACACGCATGACCATACAGACGCAAATACACATCTGCCAACAGTTACTTAGCAATTGTTGTCATTCTTTCATCCAATCCGGGGCTTTCTCGAGTATTTCTACTAGTTGTGGTTGTTTATTGACTTACTGTTCAGTATCTACGCCAGTTTCTCGAATTCATCTCCTAAAGGGCTTTGATTGTTATTCGACAAATTTCACAGACTAAAGGACATATATGAATTTGATCATTGGAGGGTCCGAATAAGTTAGCAGAGATATATTGATGGATTTGATACGGTCTTCTGTCGACAGTTTACTTATCCTCCGTCTTAAAAAGGCTTCAGGCACTCTGGATTACCTTATGAGTTTCAGCTTACATAATGGTTACACATTCTTGATGTATTTACATTGTTTCTATCGACTTACTTATTTGACTAACATTTTCTGAACTTCTCGGACGATCAAACCCCAAAAGAACCATTTGAACAAGGTTGTGAAATACCAGCTGCTCAATCCTCTCGTAGTCACATGGATGAAAATACTAGATAAACGGGCGGCCAAACTTCTAACAAAAGTGGGAACATTGCACTATCAACCAAGATATCACTTAGCAACGCGACGGTGACATAAAAAGTCTTCCATGAAGAAGTGCAAACCACCCTTTTGATGAAGTTTAGCTCCTTATTATGAGAAATACCATGCTCTGGCGAGTTAAAAGCCGGTCCCGTTGCAGGGGCTTTGGCTTTTCCCTCGAATTAGCATAGCTCCTTGTGTTTTGTGCTTCTGACTTTTGCTCCCAAACATTTACATTTGCGTATTTTCGAGTACCTTTGCTACAATCCTGTTTAATCTTTTTGCGTTCAGTCGAGATCGCATGCAAATGCATAAGTATGCAAGAATGAGGCAAAGTGGGTTATATTTGGTTACTCGAAGTTGAGACATTCTATTCTACAAAAGTCGCTTCTTCTTAGAAGGCTTGGATACAACTTCCAGTGGATATTGCCTTCTTTAATAAAAGCGGCGCTATAACACTGCTGCTTACAAATTGGCAACTCACATTTACTGAATATAACCAATCAGATCATCGAGGAAATCTACATTGCTACAAAACGAGAATTATCTGCAGAACTTCGATCACCCATTAAATATGGATTGTTAATTTATTAATTCTTTGATTGTAGAAGTACCTGAACTACTCCAATTCGGCAAGCATCACAGCCTGAAGTTGAGCTATAACGCATCCTGTAGTATGAATGTTATTTATACATTTACCACTTTCACATAGGTAAAAAAATGAATATACTTAGAGCATGGACCAACAAGATTTCAAGGGCCACCGTAGCCAATGTGGCAATTAGTGTTCGTAAACATACGCATGTAAGCACTAAGTGCTACCTCCTCCACCACAGGATCACCCACTCCACTGACAACTATCGTGCCGCATTTTCATCTGTGACATTCCTTTTCCTTCCTCTATGTGTCAAGTGACCTCTAAAGACGAGATTGTCTTTTGCAAAGCCCATTTCCTTCTTGTTAGCTAGCCTAAACGCCTCTCTGCTCACTTTTCATGATGTGCACAGCCACAGAAAATATTCTTTCTCGCGGTGCATCCCAAACAGAGCCAAAAGTTCTGATCAGGTTGTTTACACTTCACTGGAGATAAAGTTGTGCAGGTGGGTTAGGTCATCCCAAAAGTTGGGGAGGGGGATCTCGTGATAGGTGTTTGCCCCATGGTTGGTTACCTTGAGAAGAGAATTCAGAAGTGAGGCATGCTGCTTGAGCAGGCATGTACTTTCTTTGCCCTCCTTGTTAGCTACCTACATATACACATAGGCGTGTTACAATCTCAGTGATTCAATTAATTTGGCTTCCGAATATGGGCTTTTAATTTGACGATTGTTAGGATGAGTGACCAATACCTCTAAGGCAAATATTACCATTTAGCACAGTAGAGGGAATAGCACTGTTCTTGTCGGTCACCCTGTGTTGCATTGCAGGACTGCTTTAACGGTAAGCATAGAAGGTCGAATTGGGGTACTCCGATCAAAGGAAGGTTTCGTGCATACCGTTCTTGAAATCCTTTTCTACAATTCTATATCTCAAGTGTATGGCGTCCACTTTACCACCCAAAGAGGCAAAAATGGAGTTTGGGTCGAGTTTCCTTTAAGCAAAAAAACAATGTTGCATCTAATATCCAAGTGCTTTAGAATTCATCTTAATGGCGCAAATTCTGTAAACGAAGTGAGGGGGAATAAAATGCCTTTTTGTTCGCTAACGCTTGCGTTGGCAGAAATCACCAATTGTCGATGCCTTAACAGCACACGACGATCAACCGTCACTAGTCAAGATTGGACCCACCTTCCCTAGAAAAGGATTCAGTTAAGTACTATAACTGCAAGCAATTCCACCTTATCCATTTATTGCTCTATGAATTTACTTTACTGGGTGAGTTCCTTTCCAGTTAAGGCAATGTGAACTCATGCCCTGAAAAAATGCAGAATGCAAGTATATCCCTTGATTATACCCATTTTTGCTCATACAGAGGAGTCTAAATAGGTCCTGTATTAAACTATTTTGACAAAACATTAAAGTTGTCTTTATTTTTGGATCATAGATGCATCCAAAATGACAAAGATCATAATCTTAAGAAACTACCTCGACTGTAGTACACAAATCCGTATTCAACCAATTACCGCTTAGCAGAACTAAAAGTATCCTTACGCGGCACATTTTCATTCGGGTACGAAGATGAAATTTACTTACCAAGGGAAGAGAAGAGACAATTTATAAGGAGAGCATCGAGATTCATGCTCAAAAAGGTGCATAGGCTCTGTAATACAGGTTGGCATAAACACGAATCTCATGACGGAGAAGATGTCATCTACCTTCGAGGAAGAAGTGAACTTAGAACATGCATAATCGAGATACCTGAACTTAGTTCATAATAATACTAATTTAAAATCTTACCAGTCTACTCCTTTTACAGGAAGGAAGACCGAAGTTTGAGACAGAAACCCACCCATCACTTGCTGATTCATTGTACGAGGATTACTTTGAGAGAGGTATTTCTGCCATTTATAAAACACAAAGTCAAGCTGTTTCTTGGTCATTATTGAAGACACTATCTTCGTAGACATTAATTAGGTTTCATGTCGACAATCTGACTTGAACTCTCAATGGATTAATTCCCTGAGTATCATACAAGCCAAGAGTGTGAATGTTGACTACCAATTTACCGGCTGCCCTTTACATGGGAGTTTTGTATTGTCACAATCTTTTGTGATATTTTGCCTCAAAATCTCAGTCAAAATGTCACGCAGATGCTCTCAAGAATCAGGAAGTGCTCAGTCTGAAGAATTTTCCCTATCGGGATAACAAATCAAGTTCTGCCTCGCATTAGTGTGTAGAATGATATGTGACCTAAAGGACTATGAAACAGCTCATCTCTTCTCCTTGATTGCTTCATCACAACGATTCAATGATTTTTGCGGATCACATAGACTTACATGCATTCCCCATTTACCAGTCCTCATGCCACATGCCATTTCGCACAGCAATTAGTAAGTATACATTCATCTCAATAATCCAACAAAAACACCCAAAAGGAAACAGTTCCAGTTAGTTCTAGGAACCTTTTGATATATACAATCGAAAAATCCAAATTTCTTTCCCACCATTAAACCACACTTCCTGCAGTGGATGCCCCCAAGCTTTACAAAGTCCGGCTGAGATGAAAATTTCTTATTTCTGTGGTTCAAATTAAGATTGCGGATCAGTGACAGTCAGTGTCTGAATAGTGTGCAAAAATTACTGCTCAAGTTAGAAGGATAGTAGATGTTATAAGTCAGCCATGATATAGACCAGAATTCTTCGCCAGATCCATTCAGTCATTATGTCTACGATTCCGTTTGAGAAAACCTTGCAGTATTTAGACCTCCGGCCTTCAGTGGAAAAGCCTAGCCACTGGTCTACTGCAGTTCCAGAATTGAAAGAGCAAGACAATTTTTCACTAATCGGTTATTCTAGGCGAAGACCTTGCATGTTTACTAACTACTTCCTCATCAGATTGCCGGGTGGAGCTGGAAGTATTTACAAAATTTTCCCATTCATTACCCATACAAGATTCTGATATAGGCTTTGGCAAGATTACTAAAAGGCCCCTTGAGTACGTCTAAGTGGTTTAGCCAATTATTTCAATATGATCTGTTTTTCTTTCTCTTACCATCTCGTTGGACACTGAAGGGTTAATCGTTGCTCAAAAGTTCCCCCTTTTCAGCTCTGAAAAACTACCTCTATTGAAGGCCAAACCATCCTATTGGAAGGCTTTGATCTTGTACAAATACTATATTCACCTTTGAAACTTTCGAGATGACTCTACTCAATCAAGCCAGTCGACTTATTTGTAGTGGTCCTACGTCTGCATTAGATTGCCTCAAGGTGCCTTCCTCTAGTTTAGAGTAATTACTTATGGAAATAATTGATATCCATTTGCTTAAGATGGCAGGTGTATAAGGTAAAACTGCCGCTGGTGGTTACAAATAAAATTCCCTCCTCTCCATCTATCAACTTTTGATGGGACTGAGTTGCACCAAGTCTATTTGGACGGCATGTATTTCATTCATTAGGTGTAGCTCTACTTTTTGTACATAAATGTCTTAGGCAATGAGTTTCCCAAAGAGGAAGTATGCTTTGTCTTCCCCGTTAAATAACCTATTCTACTAAAAGCCACACGAACTTATTTGACCTCATCAGCTTCGCCTCTTGCTATCGATGTCTTTTTTCTGAAAAATAATTTCCAACACAGGGACAGTTGTAAGCCTGATTGCATCGGTGGCAAAATGCTGCCTACAAGGAAGAAATCTACATTTTGCCGTTCTGAGACAAATGCGTGCCATAAATTCAGATGGCAGAAAAGGAGGAGGATATGCGACAATGTCCCTTCAACTGGCCTCTGCGAGGTTGAACGAAGTGCTTGCTGATCAACTTTGTCATTAGAAGAGGAACGATTTGTTCTACTAAAGTTAGGTTGTGAAGTTGCTGACTGCAAAATATTAACATTGAATGAGAATTATGCCTCAAATTTGCTTCCTTTAGAAGTAACAATATAGTTTCTCACGATGAGCTTGCTCCGCATTTCCTTTCATGCAAATAGTTGGCACTAGACCATAGGTATCAAGCGTGGGTAGAGGCCGGGTCAAAATAACCT